>JAPPVO010000059.1:60654253-60894707 GCA_030407325.1 Camellia japonica | reverse complement strand
AGGTTGCTGCTAATTGAGAAGGAATGTTTTCAGTTCCTTTAGCCACTATCAATTCCTTTAGTATGTTCCTGATATCAACTTCTTTCACAGAATTTGAACTAGACATCTAGTCAAGTACTTTCTATTTAAAATATAAACATGATTATAACTTTTTCTAATAGAAAATATATATTCCACTTGCAAAAAAATAATAATAATAATAATCAAAGTTTGCTTGGCTTTGCAAATATGGGGATGAGAACATAGGATACTCCACTGAAGTTTTGAGCCTGAAAACATTCTAAAATCCTCAGCATAACCAATGCCATCTCTGGAAATACACAGTTTGTTTGACACCCAAAAAGACCATTTTTCAGAAACCGAAACACAGATACTGAAAACTAGTTCTGAGTTTTCAGTTCAGTTCTTCTTCCCTGTACTTGAATGGGAACCCAAGAATACCTTCTTCTTCTTCTTCTTCTTCTTCTTTTCTTTTCATGGTCAGCGTTGTTGGGCGCAGCGGAAGCTTCTTGATACCACTTGTTGGGATTAAACCAACACATGCCAGCAGAAGCACATACACACAATAACACATGCATACACTAAAAAGAGATAGACTAGTATTTAACGTGGTTCAGTCCAAATTCTACTACAAACAATAGAGATTACAATGTAAGATGAAAAATACGCCAAACCCACACTAATACAAGAGCCTCTTGTTAAAGAGTAACTGAAACCACTGAAATCCCACACTTCCCTGCTCACTTTTGGTGTTCTCAATTCCCAAGCTCTAGAGACTTTCCACTCACTGGTATTTTTACATCTCACCCCTCACATACTATCCCCACAAGCATTACCCTCTCTCTCTCTCTCTCTCTCTCTCTCTCTCTCTCTCTCTCTCTCGTGTGCACGCACTGGAGAGACACCCTCACTGCATTGGAGAGACTTCAACTCTCTATAGAAATCCAAAGCCCTCTTGGCAACAATAGGCTTGGCTTAAAAAAAAAAAAAAAAAAAAAAAACCCTACATCCCACATGTATACATATTGGGAGAGGCTTCTCTCTCACCTGCAATTGGACTGGGGGTGCTAATGCGTGTGGTGGGCCCTATGCTGAGTCTGTCTCGATGATCTAAATTATTCAATGTGCAGGACCTATTGAGTACATCATTAAACGAAGTCAATTCCAAGAAAAATGCACATTTCGGCCACACCCTATGCGGGTGGACCCATTTTCCCCAACAAGCATCTCTAGAAAACTACCACGTTGATGGAAATAAATTAAGAAATGTCAGCAATTGGCCTCATGAACAATGCTGGTTCTTGTTTTTCTTGTTATGTACTATCACAAGTGGTGCTATGTGTCATGTTACAACAAACACTAACTCGGTTGGCAACTTGAAATTTTAGCCAAAAAATTAAAAAGTCATTATAAGTTATCACGTCACTCTCTATTTTCTACACATCTTTTCGTAAAAAGTCAAAAAGTTACTAAAATTCATGTTCCCAAATCAAATTTCTATTTAACTTTTCTTCTTTTCTTTTTCTTTTGTTTTTTGGTCACTATCCTAATAATTCTTTCAGGTTTATTCGCTCCATCAATTTTGTCTTTCCATTACATAAAACATGAAGCAATATATATATTTGGAAAAATAAATAAACGTTTGGTGAATTGCATGAGGTGGTGACTGCAATAGAAGATCCAGATGTGGAGACAATTTACCAGACAAGTTTTTATTACTAGTTTTCAACAAAAAAAAAGCGCACACACAAACTTCGACAAACAATCACAAACACCATGCTATTTACCAAACAAGTTTTTGTTACTAGTTTTTAAACATGTAACAGCTGCAACTCTACTCGTGACCATGCTATTTCTTGTTCCACTTTTTATTGTACTCAAAGGCTATGTTTGATACATAACTAGATTTTTGATACCGTTTAGATTGGTGATACTATGGAATTAGAATTGAAATTAACAATACGTAAAATAATGGATGAGTTATACATACCGTAAAATTACATGTACTATATATTTTGTTAAAATAGGATATAATCCCAACATTTTGGAAGATTAGCAATAACTTGGTACTACCAATCCCATTTATTTTGTCAACCAAACACAAAGTAGGGACAATTAAAAAACATGCGAGGCTCATGTGGACTTTACGGTACTACCAATCCCAATCCCCCATCAATCTCCCCTCCAATCTGCCTATCAAATAGGGCTCAAATGTCGTATAATTACAATGTTAGTAAGAACAGTAAAAATGGAAATTACTCTTCATAAATTGGTTCAAGGACAAAACTGATAGCCATTAACTTTATTTTCATTCACTCCAAATTTCTCTAATTTTGAAGAGATTTCATAGGTTTTAAGACAAAACTCACTCAATTCTGCACCTTATAAACTACCCAAACAAATGATTTGAAAAAACAAACTCCCTTTTCCCCATAATCACCCACTCCAAACGGGCTGTTAGTATCAAGTAAAGATATCCCCAACTCATCTGTCTGTGTTTTTGTTTTTTCCTAACCATCTGATGAGACATCACCTGTTTGTGGCACGTTAACAACAGTATCAGAGGAGGAAGTGAGTATCAATTTCAAGGCAAATAACAGTGTAAAAACTGCCTAAATGTTTTGGACATGACAGGTATTATGGTACTTTATACTACTTAACCAATAAAAAAGATCAAGCAACTCAGAATAACTTCTGCAGCTGTGACAAAATTTTAAATCACAAACAATTAGCAAAAAATGCCATTTCAGCATGCAGATCTCAGTGCTCATTGAAATGATTTTTCAAAGAATAAAATGCCAAAACAATATTACCAGCACAGCAAAACACCATCTCATTCAAAAGCACCCAAATTATACAAACAGGGTTCCATAACAATCTTAATGCTTACCGAGCTCTACTCCTCTGTTTTCATCTATAAGCACTTTTAAATTGTTATTGGCCCGCTATTGCCTCCAGCAGAGAAAACAAATACTCCGTAAAGAGAATTCTAGCAATAATCTAATAAAATAGTGAATTTGTAACCTCATGAGTCGTGCGTCTTATCCAGGAGTTTCTCCCAGGCAAAGAAAAAACAGAGCCATTATAAGCGTGCAAGGATATCTGTTCTTGCCTGTTCCCTCGTCAGTCAAACATCTGCATAGAAATACTCTCAAATTAGTTATGCTGACATTGAGCTTGTAAAAAATTGCTCCATGTAAATATTGAAGCCATATAGCATTATAATTGATAATAACAATTTCCTTTATACCCACGAAACTTTTCTTTAGTATGCACAAGACCTCCAAAACTAGGTCTCAATAGTAAGTTCAAGTCTAACCATTATTATATAATCAAGGGTGCAAGTTAGTTGTTGTGAACACTTTCTTTGTCATGCTTTTTATATTTTCCAAAAATAGCCATAATAATTGGTGAGTATGAGAATTGCCACATACACAAAGCCGATTGATTTAGACATTTAAACTCCACAAACAGACGGTTTCTATTCATTTTCTTCATTCATAAACTACATATATTTTTGCACATGCGTTGCGTGTGCACCCGCTGCTATATAAGAATTAACATCAAAATCCACGAAAAGAAATGTCAGTTCACTTGAAGTAGAGGGTTTCCACATAGTTACTAAATGAAATGCTGATGTGGAAAACTGAAGCTCAACAGGCCATCCAAACAATGATTGAATTACCATGAAGGCTTACACTTCCAACTTATCCATTTTAGTCACAACAACCAAACATTATTGTAAGAATACAGAGAACAATATTGAATCTTGGCATGAGAGGACACCTTAGAAAGCTTAACAGTGTTGATCATCAAACAGTGCAGATAATGGCAATAAGAAAAATTAGTCAAGCTCCTTCAGCATCTTTCTCCAACCCACATATTTTTCCTTTCCTTTTTTTTTTTTGTGGGGCCCAACTGAGATTTGCAACTTGATTTTGTCTAACTTCTTGACTTCATAAACGATCTTAAGCTTTGGAGTGTGTGGAAGATTTATTCTCAATTAACTAAGGCTGACTGGTCATGAGAATATAATCAGTCTCTCGATTTACAAATCCTAAGAAGCATGGGCACGGACACGTAACACGACATGCCAACATGTAAAATTTCAAAAAATTTAGGATACGACACGTGACACGCACAAAACATATATTTTATATATTTATTTATGTCATATATAAGGATAAGCACTTCTTATATGTCACGAATAATGCTATTCAATTCAAAGACAATAACAAAATGCTATGCGCAACACTAATTTCTAAATTCTAAAGAAGGAGAATAGGTATAAATTTACATAGTTTTTCTTTTATCATTGGATTTCACGTTATTTTACTCAAATTTGTGTTGTATTTCATGTGTGCCTAAGCGATGTGCATGTGTCCTCCAATTGTCTAAAGCGCAGCCAAGTCTAGAAAATTTTAAAAACTAGTGGGACATATTTTGAGGTGTGCCTGACAAGGGTCAAGAAGTGTCCTGTTAGTGTCTTGTCGTGTCATGTTGGTGTCGCACTACTGTCTTAGAAGTGCATGTGTTTCTTAGTATAAAGCAGTTGAGCAAATACCGGGTGATGTAGAGACCTTCACTTAAATAGAAATCCTAGAATGTCCTTATTTTAGTACACACTGGGAAATGTAAATAAATAGCCATGATGTAACATAACAATCAGTTGTGCACTCATTTTGGGAATGAATAAAAAATAATGTTGGCTAAACCAAGTGATGTAGGACAGCTTTTTTCCGAAACTTGATCACCCAATAACACTTATGTGTGGATTTTGTGTTGCGTGTTGGCAATGGAAAGTTCCAAGGATCAGGGTTAAAAAAAAAGGTTAAAAAAAGAATTTAGGATTTGCAAAGAAATAAAATAGGGCTACAAATAGGGCTGGAAATTGGATAGAATTCCAGAAAGCTACGTTGCAGGATTTCTAGAATCAATTGCAAGAATTCTCCGGACAACCACCGTTTTGGGGTTAGTGTTAACCTTTAAAGAGAACAGACGCAGAAATGGACACTGATGACATGATATGGGCATGTGTCAGGACAATTTTTTAAAAATAAATCATTACACAATACGCAGAGGACATAAATACATTTATATCAAAATAATACAATTACATATACATGAAAAAAATATCTAGATCATTTTTGACATTACAAATACATTTATTTATTATTGTATCATAGAAAGAAACTAGGGTTAGTTACATTTTTAGTTCCCAAAGTATGTTGTTTGTGTCATTTTGGTCATCAATGTTTAAATTGTGCCATTTTAGTCTCCAATATATAGAAAGTGTTTAATCTCCAACCTAACTTTGTCAATAGATGCTGTTAAAGTCTCCAATGTATAAAAAGTGTTTCAATTTGGTCTCCAACCTAACTCTGTCAATAGACACTGTTAAACTAAATTGACACAATTTAAACATTGAAGACCAAAATGACACAAACAACATACTTTGGGGACTAAAAATGTAATTAACCCCAGAAACTATCTTCTGCATCCTACATATTGCTGAATAACATGTCTTGACAACTATTTTAGAAAACTTTTTTTCATAAACAAATGAGAAGCTATAGGCTTTAGAATTCATAAATTAAAAAATTTAGAGGAGAGATTAATAAGTATAAACTTATATTTTTTATTTTTATTTCACCATTGCAATGTGTTTCATGTGTCTCTAAACAATAGACACGTGTGTCCCCCATCTATCCAAAGTGTGTCCAATTCTACACAACATAAAAATAATAATACACATTTAGATGCGTGTCTGACATATGTCAAGGATTGTCCAGTGAGCGTCAATGTCCAACACTGGCACGGCATGACACGACACTATGTGTTTATGATTAGGTTAATTCCAAGGCCCAAAGTTAGGTGAATGATTAAGTTCTATGCAAAGTTTTTAAAGTTGAAAGCACAAGTCCCGAAGTTTAGAGGTGTATTTGCTACTTTTCTAGCTATTGTGCTAAAAAAATTCTATGAAGGTTGTAGTTTTTTATTCCGTTGTATGTATGTCTATTAGTAGTCCATTGGTCGTTATGGACTTCGGTGAAGATATTGAGGATTTTTTATCAAACTCTAATGACGAGGCAATTGAAATTATAGTGTTATCATCATAAGAAGATTACCAACGCCAACAAAATGGTCATAGACCATGTAGGTAAAAGTGCATTGACCAGCCATGACTACGTTTTAGAAATTATGTATGGCCACGATGACAGGTGCCATCCTAGTTTTAGAATAAAGCCTCCCATCTTCCGTAGGTTTTGTTAGATATTACAAGAAGTTGGCAAATTGAAACACTCAAGATATTGGACCGTCCAAGAACACGTTTGTATATTTTTTGTTACAATTGGCCAAAACCAAAGGAATCACACCGTGGCAAACGGTTCCAACACCTGCCAGCCAAATACTCCACCAAGGAAAGTCTCTCTCCACACAACCAATCAAAGCCCGATAAAACAATGAAACCAAGAAAACTCCCTTCGCACCTGGAAAATATAATAAATTTTAAAGTCTAAAGGAGGAGAATAAGTATAATTTTAAATTGTTTTTCGTTTTATCATTGAGTTCTATGTTATTTTATTCAGACGTGCAATGTGATTTATGTGTTGGAAAGTGTTTGATGAGTATTGTATCGTGTTAGTGTTCGACACGATACATTACATTCTAATAAGTGTTCATGCTTCTTAGTCCACAAGGAAGAGAAAATCTCTTAATATTATTAATGAAAAGTTGCTTTACCCTTAGGCTTACATAGCTATTTATAATAAACCAAGTCTTGGAGCAGCAGGTGTGAGTTCTAGCAGCTGAAACGTGTTGAATAACTATCTTTCAGCTGCTAGAAGTCGCACTCTTCACGTGTTGAACAACTATCTTTCAGCTAATAGAATTCACACCTACTACTCACGTGGGTTGCTTTAAAATATTATAATCAATTTATTTTTTTTAATTTTTAGATCCACTTAATCTCAATATACTTAAAAAGTAAAAATCTTTAAAAAATTCTGATTTTTTTCAATCAAAATCATTAGCCTAGCCTTATCTCCACCATTTGTCTATATACATATATACTAGTGTAAAAGGCATGTGGCAGCTCTTGGCAACATTAGTCCCATGTTGTGTAGCATGCATGAAAATGGGGCTTCTAGGTTTCCATGGAGGACTCCATTTGATAAGTTTTTGGCATGGATCGTTGGAAAAGTACAAATGTGCATCAATACCAAGGACCTTGAGTAGGAATAACAGGCCTAGGTACCGGTTAGACAACCCACTCGAAGGTGGCAAAGAGCTCGGCCATCATGACCAAGCAATCAAAATTTAGGAAACAACCAACTAGCCTAATCCTTGCTAATCAAGGAAAACAATAAAAAGATTAATTCTTGAACTAAAATATGCTATCTTCAAACCAAAATATGAATCAAAGAAAATAAAAGAAAAATAAGATATTCAAGAATTCTTGTCCTACATCAAAATATATATAGTAGAAGTACCTAAACAATAATTGGAAGCTATCACCAAGTAACTAGGAGATGGAAAAAACATGCAAAAGTTCAAAATAAGTTGCCCGGTGTACATGCTCTATCTCTATGAAGCACGGACACGCCGAAATAGGTGCTAGCAGTGTCCGACAAGCCGGGGACATGTGGACACGTACAAGACACACCAAATGGCATGTTCCTTTAATTTTATTATTTTTTTTTTTGCAAGGGACACTTCGGGAACATGCATGCCAGAATCACGCCACAGAGAGTTCAGAGCTTTGGCCCTAAATCTCAAAATCAGAACAGAAAGAGAAGGGAAGGGTGTCACCTCAAATTCAAAGTCGGACATGCCAGAAGAATTCATCCTAGTCGACCTCCATGTGGACAACCTCAATCAGTCAGGTAAGTCTCTCCCTCTCGCCTCCCGTCTGTCTCTCTCGCCTCTCGCGCCTCGCCCCTCATCCCTCGTCTCTCTCTATCGCCTCTCGCGCCTCTCTCTCTCTCTCTCTCATCTCTCGCTTCTCTCTTCTCTCTTGCCTCTTCGTTTTTTTTTTTTTTTTATTTCTTTTGATTATAAGTATTAAATAAGAAGACGGGGAAGAAGTCAAGATAAGCATTAAATACTAAAGATGGTGGGCTGCTGGGTACTCATAATAATGGTTACTTTGTATAGTGCTTATAATGATTATGGTGGCCTGGTCCAATGGTTACTTTTCCTGTGGTGCATTGTAGTTGGGATTATAATTTTTTTTTCTTTAAAAGTTTATACATTTTTCTGTATTTATAATTATTTTAATATATTTTTAATTTCTTTATTTATTTATTTTTTGCCTTTATAAATATAAATGTAGTGGTTTTTATATATATTGAATTAATGTTAGTTTTTATTAATTTTGATTGTTTGGTAACATAATATTAATCTATATAGCAAATATAATAAATAAATAAATAAAATTTGTCGTGTCCCCTGCCGTGTTCGTGTTTCCATTTTTTTGAAATCACCGTGTCCCATATCTGTATCCGTGTCCGTGTCTGTGCTTCATAACTCTATCTACATACACACACGTATATATATACATATATAATGGAAGAATCATGCAGCTCCATATTTGGGAGAATATGATTAAATCTAGAAAGAATTGGGACAACCTCTACCATATAAAGAGTAAAGACATCTAATCTAGTAAATTGAATGCAAAATAAATAGAAGTACATGCTTCACTGATAAAGGTAAAGAGAAACATTATCAATAAAATTGTAGAAGTTGAAAGGAAATATTGTGGACTCAAGATTTGAATGAAAAATTCAAGCTGAACAAAAACGATAACATATGATCTGATGTGCAAAGCTAACTGTCTACACAAACAAAAGCAGCAGAATTAGCAACAGATACCCGAAAATACTAAAAATAAATAAAACACAAGAAAATATAATCTAAGGCATAAAATTTGACCAATAAGGGGGTGGAGAAAAATGAGAAGCAGAGAGAAGACAACAGAAGATATCTCTTTTTGGTAGTCAGTCAAAAGCAATAAATAAATTAAAGGAAAAAAGGCAATGGCTTACTTGAACGATATCTCACTATGGGTATTTCTCGCAGCTCACGTTTTCTGCATAAATGTTCACCTAACAATACCATCACTGCAACTCCAGACCCATTCACAACCCACCAAGTTATTGATGAAGGCCAACCTCCGTATATGATGCATACAAAGAGGTGGATGATGTAGAGAGTAGCTGAGAAATCTAAGCACTTCTTTGCCCTCTCAATAAAATAAAGCATATAAACAGCTCTGCTTGAAACAAAAAATGTTCAAGTTAACAAATAAATATTGTGGACACTTTAGCATGAAGGATTATGAATGCTCTAAAGAATATAAATACTCTTTTCCAAACAAATTTAGTGCAAGGAATTAGTATATAAACCAAACAGTATGTTTATATTGATTTGATTGTTGAGCAACACTTATCACTGGTAGTAAGATCCGCTTAGAGAGTTTAACTTTTGAGTTTCCACTTTTGGGTCAGTAAAGAAGTATATTAATGAGTAGCTTGGAGCAAGAGATTGAATTGCCATGCAGTTTTACAACTCAAAAGCCAGTCGCGTTAACTTGACAATATATCACGAGTGAAGACAATCTCTCTCTCTCTCTCTCAAGCGCAAACACATGAAACAAACACTGAGCCTAAAAGTGTGTACTTTAGCCAAGCCAAACCAGACAAGCAACCCAAGTCCAGCCCATTCCAAACCCACAATTGCAAGAATGACCCGAGCCCAATGTTGGCTTCATTGTAACTAGTCTAATCCTAATCAGGACCTACTAAATTAGGTAACAACAATTTTTAGGCATTAGAATACATTGCATGTATATGTGTTTCAATTGAAGTTGAAGCTTATAGAAACTTCCCAAAGTTTGCTGTCTCTTCTACTTGGCAACCTTATTTAGTTGCCTTCCTATGTTCCTTTTTCTCATTTCTTGAATTCCCTTAAAAATCCTTTCTGTACTCCCTCTCATTAAATGGGAAGCCTAAACCCATACAACTCCCTATCATCTCCATAAAAAAAGACTCCTTAAACTCTCTTTGTTTCTCTCCAGCCATCCAACCCTTTCCTCCCAACCTCCCTTACTATAACGCCGTTAACTAGTTAACCGTTCTTATTTTCATCTCTCAAACATCCTACTCTCCCTACGTCATGTTTTTTATTCAATCAATCAATATTAAAATAAAAAAATTATTTTTATTATTATTATTAAATGTTTCTAAACCCACCCATGCTAAAAACATAAATTGTTTAGCAAGAAAAGATTTGCATACAAAAATGGCCAATTACAAGGACTTCCCATGACATTTCTGACAATTACAAAGGCCTATCCTATGATTTCAGAAATTACATTGTTTTCTTTTGCTTTTTCTGAAAATCTACACTCATCTCCCCTCTATTATCCAGTTGTTAGAAGTGGTAACGGAAATCTCTTACGTCAGCAAAATTTAAGAACTAAACACCAAAATTGACCTTATTTCCTAACAACTAAGCAACCCAACTTTATATGTCCTCAAAACCAAACAATCCAACCCTAATATTGTCGTCTCAAACAAACACCCTTCATTTTCTTCTCTCTCCCCTCCCCTCCCCTCCCTCCACCAACACCACCACGACTGCCACCTCCTCCTTCACCAATTCTCTCTCTTCAACCGCACCACCACCTCCTCCCTCTCTAACCCACACCACTACCTACCTTTCCCTCTCTCAACCACCACCCACCGTCTCTCTTCTCCTCCAACGGCTGCTATCATCTCCATCTGAACACAGAGGGAGGTCTGTAATGGATTAATTAGAGTTGCCTATAGCAACAAATTAGAGAGTAGAAGATAGAGGGAAAAACAAAGACCCATCAACAAAACATAGAACCCTCTCTATTTCTTTCTAGAATTGACTCTTCTCTAATCTTTTAGACCAAAAAGCTTTTAGTTTTTAAATTAGGTTGCCACTCAAAGAGAAAGATAAAGAGGGGTTTATTGTTCAATGGGGATTTTTTAAATCAATTTCATATGGTTTATCGTCCTTGATCAATGTATCTGTCTACTTTGTTTAAAAAAAGCATTAACAGGCTTTCAAGTTGTTATACATGCACACAACACATATATACACCAAGTTTTATCATCCTTGATGAAAAGGTCAAGAGAGAGAAGACTCCTTTGCCACTTCAATGTATCTGTCTACTTTGGTTAACAGAAGCATTAAAAGGCTCTCAAGTTATGATACATACACACATATATATATACCAAGTTTTGTCAATTGTTTTGCTTTCATTAAGCATTTTTTTGGCTCTTGACTGATCTGGTTTGTGGTAGGTGATTGGAGTAGCAGAGGATTTGGCGGTTTGTAGTTACAGGTTAGAGGAGGAAGTAGCGGTAGTAGTACCATAGGAGAAAGAGAGGAGGAGGCGGGGGCATAAGGCATGTGGGTTTGCAGAGAGATGGGTTGGAGAGATTTGGGTGTAGAAAGGTGCAAGATAGGGGTTTGTGGGCTTTTGATGAGAAGAAATGGGGTTCTTTGGCCACAAAAATAAAGGAAAACAATATTTAATTTGGGTTTTTTAGGTCATAAGAAATGTAAAATTCTCACAGTGTCTTCAATCAAGTGGTTTTCGTTGGAATTCCATTACAAAATAATAATAAGAAATCAAGTTTACCTATTCCACTGATAGTGATTGTATAAAGGATTAAATAAACCTGAGTCATAAATATAGACATGGAAATCTGGTTATGTAAATGGGCAAAGGATAATTGCACATTTGCTGTTAATCTCAATTAGTCGACAACTCTGACAGGGAGAACAGTATAATTTCAGAGAGAGAAAGATGGAGTCAATAGAACTAGAAATGTAATTGCATTTCAAGGAGAAGATAAAAGAAAGTAACTGGCAAAAATTTTGTAATATGCAATAGTAACCAATCACCTGTGACTACAATCATATGCGGTGGTGAGGAAACTCAACTCAAACGCAGTACCAATGAGCATGCTTATACGGCTCAATTTGGAGGAAAGTACAAGACCAAGGAAAAGCTCCAAATATAACTGCTTAAGGCTATGAAACATGACGTGATGATTTTGAATTTAACAACAAAATCCACCAAGATGGAGCACAATGACCTATAAATGGATTTATTTAATAGGCCCAATTCAACTTGGTTCAATTGAATTCCTTTCACGAATCCTTTATCTACACATTTCTCCCCATAAAAATTGAAAAATCAAGAATCAGCAAAGAATATGACTAAGTTAATAAACATAAAATCAAGATGTTCAAGAAACCTATAAAAATGGCAATTGAAGTACTAAATACCGATAAATTAAATGAAAAAAACTAAAGGAAGATGATTCTCACCCAGAAAACGAGCTGAGAACGAATGCAGCAATGACGCACCAACCAGTAATTGTTGAAGCAGTGACAGTAGCATAATCAAAGAAATACACTAGACTCATTCGAGATACACGAGTCCCAACAAGAATTCCCATGAAAACTCCAAGTGTTAGATAGTATAAGCATTGAAGGCAAACAATTTGGGCAACAATGAGATATGGATCCCACACCACCGCACCGTAGAACATGACTTTAAACCCTTTAAAAAAAAAGAACCCAACTTTCCAATTCCCCTAAAACAACCAGATGTTCCAAAATACCACAACCATTATATCTTTGGATCCAAACCAAAGGGGTCGCTTTTCAAGAACCCAATTCTTCAAACTACTTTAGTTCAAAATCCAACCTAAACCCATATTGTATCGTTTCAGAAACGAATGAAAACCAACCAATCTTTAAGAATTATCAAAAAATCAAACATATGAGAGAGAGAGAGAGAGAGAGAGAGAGACCCTAAATTCAGCAGATTGGAATGAAATTTGATGGGCATAGCCCCAAATAAGTGGCCCAATGGGCTGTCCAAACAATTCCTAACCCAACTTAGGCCCAAGGGCCGGACAAGAAGAAGACGCCAAAAAGGTATGAAAGAAATCAATATATATACAAGTAATCACTCTCTCTCTCAATCTATCTACTTCTTCCTCCTGAAGCTAAAAGCTTCCATTTTTGTACTAGAGACTCTCTCTAACTTAAACATCGGAGGGTCCTCCAGAAGGAACCCTACCTCCGGGTTCCTTCTTGACGGACTTGGTGCAGGTACAACTGGGAAGACGAAGTTCAATCATCATGTGGAGCTCCGGGCCCTGTCCGACCCATTCCTCCTCCGACAAAACTGGTATCATCAGTTGGCGCCGTCTGTGGGAAACTCTTTCGATTGGCAGTTGTGCTCATTGTCACCGGAAATAGCTTCCTTTTCACCCACCTTCAATGTCGGAATGAATGGTTACCACATGATTCATGGCATCCTATCGGCGGCGGTGACGTTTTCCCCGCCTACACCTCTCTCGCCAGCGCCATGATTCACTCACCTCACCATTGTTGTTGGTGAGCACTGCGGAAGTCTACCTACGCACCAAAATCAACCCCCGTACCAAGCAATTCAAAGTCGTCAAGACTTCAAAAAAAAAAACAACAACAAACACACAAGCAAAAAGTTCAAGAACAAAGCTCTGGACAGGTATTTCCCATTTGATCTATATCAAAGGCCCAGATTGCCCCACGTGAAGACATGGGCTTCACTTCCCAAGCCACTAACTCTCTCTTTTTTTTCTTTACATCCATGTCATGTCACATCATCACGTGCATCCCTGCACCTTGAGCCCTGTGCACCACCAACCAACCCAGCCACATAGCTCGGTCGGCAAACAGTGGTCGGTCGGCAACATAGCTCGGTCGGCAAATAGTGGTCGGTCGGCAAATAGTGTTCGGCCGCAAACAGTGGTCGGTCGGCAAACAGTGGTCGGCCGCAAACAGTGGTCGGTCGGCAACATAGCTCGGTCGGCAAACAGTGGTCGGCCGCAAACAGTGGTCGGTCGGCAACATAGCTCGGTCGGCAAACAGTGGTCGGTCGGCAAACAGTGGTCGGCCGCAAACAGTGGTCGGTCGGCAAACAGTGGTCGGCCGCAAACAGTGGTCGGTCGGCAACATAGCTCGGTCGGCAAACAGTGGTCGGCCGCAAACAGTGGTCGGTCGGCAAACAGCGGTCGGCCGCAAACAGTGGTCGGTCGGCAACATAGCTCGGTCGGCAAACAGTGGTCGGTCGGCAACATAGCTCGGCCGGCAAACAGTGGTCGGTCGGCAAACAGTGGTCGGCCGCAAACAGTGGTCGGTCGGCAACATAGCTCGGTCGGCAAACAGTGGTCGGTCGGCAACATAGCTCGGTCGGCAAACAGTGGTCGGCCACAAACAGTGGTCGGTCGGCAACAGTGGTCAGCACCAATCAGACGGAGCCCCAGCGCCTCCGCCATATCCAAATGGTCTACTTCTTTCTCCTCAAGGACGTCATGAGTAAGATATTCAAACTTCTTTTATCTATGTTGCACATTTCATAACATTTCAGATCATAAAGCCTCAGCCAGACTGAGCACGAAGACTCGGCCAGACCGAGTTACATAAAGCCTCATCCAGACTGAGCACTACTCAAAGCCTCAGCCAGCCTGAGCACGAAGACCTCAGCCAGACTGAGCACGAAGACCTCGGCCAGACCGAGTTACAAAAAGCCTCAGCCAGCCTGAGCACGAAGACCTCGGCCAGACCGAGTTACATAAAGCCTCAGCCAGCCTGAGCACTACTCAAAGCCTCAGCCAGCCTGAGCACGAAGACCTCAGCCTCGGCCAGGCCGAGTTACATAAAGCCTCAGCCAGCCTGAGCACTACTCAAAGCCTCAGCCAGCCTGAGCATGAAGACCTCGGCCAGACCGAGTTACATAAAGCCTCAGCCAGACTGAGCACTACTCAAAGCCTCAGCCAGCCTGAGCACGAAGACCTCAGCCAGCCTGAGCACGAAGACCTCAGCCAGACTGAGCACGAAGACCTCAGCCAGACTAAGCACGAAGACCTCGGCCAGACCGAGTTACAAAAAGCCTCAGCCAGCCTGAGCACGAAGACCTCGGCCAGACCGAGTTACATAAAGCCTCAGCCAGACTGAGCACTACTCAAAGCCTCAGCCAGCCTGAGCACGAAGACCTCAGCCTCAGCCAGCCTAAGCACGAAGACCTCAGCCTCGGCCAGGCCGAGTTACATAAAGCCTCAGCCAGCCTGAGCACTACTCAAAGCCTCAGCCAGCCTGAGCATGAAGACCTCGGCCAGACTGAGTTACATAAAGCCTCAGCCAGACTGAGCACTACTCAAAGCCTCAGCCAGCCTGAGCACGAAGACCTCAGCCAGCCTGAGCACGAAGACCTCAGCCAAACTGAGCACGAAGACCTCGGCCAGACCGAGTTACATAAAGCCTCAGCCAGACTGAGCACTACTCAAAGCCTCAGCCAGCCTGAGCACGAAGACCTCAGCCAGACTGAGCACGAAGACCTCGGCCAGACCGAGTTACATAAAGCCTCAGCCAGCCTGAGCACTACTCAAAGCCTCAGCCAGCCTGAGCACGAAGACCTCGACCAGACCGAGTTACATAAAGCCTCAGCCAGACTGAGCACTACTCAAAGCCTCAGCCAGCCTAAGCACGAAGACCTCAGCCTCGGCCAGACCGAGTTACATAAAGCCTCAGCCAGCCTAAGCACTACTCAAAGCCTCAGCCAGCCTGAGCACGAAGACCTCAGCTAGCCTGAGCATTACTTAAAGCCTCAGCCAGACTGAGCACTACTCAAAGCCTCAGCCAGCCTGAGCATGTGAGCATGAAGACCTCGGCCAGGCCGAGTTACATAAAGCTTCAGCCAGACTGAGCATGAAGGCCTTGGCCAAACCGAGTGTGTCCAAGCACGCTCACGCAACAACCAAACCATCCAAGGCACAACAAGAAGGGCCCCAGCCGAGCCTCCTAACCTAAACAATCCATCTCCATACTTCACGAAGAAACGCCGACAGCATTAACCACTTGATTGGGCAAAACCAAGCCATGTTCCAACAAACTACCAATTTCTACCCCTCCGCCTCTACAAATCGTCCATCAAAATTAGGATCAAGTCCAAACAGCCGTCCTCAGCAACAATAGGAACCGTTTCTTCCACCACTCGCTCCGCGAACAATAGACCATCTCAAATCCATCAGCCCATTGCCAAAGAGCACTGGCCGACCACCAAAGTACTCCGCCAACCTCCAAAATTGCTTGGCCGACCTCCAAGGCTTCCAATAGTCATCGGCCGACCTCCAAAAATTAGCCGACCTCCAAGGCTTCCAATAGTCATCGGCCGACCTCCAAAAATTAGCCGACCTCCAAGACTTCCAGCAGTCATAGTCTGACCCCCGATCATCAGTCGACCTCCAAAACCATTAGCTGACCGACCAACGCGCTCTGCAAACCGAGTGAGACCCTACGGGCTAAACAAACTCAACAAGACTGGGTCTAATTCTACAAGTAAGGTATTTAACTTCTTCTATATCGGCTGACCGTCCGAAGCCTCAGTTAAACTGAGCCAAAGACCTTAGCTAGACTGAGTGTACAAAAGACCCCAGACCGAGCACCCACAGAGCCTCAGCCAGCCTGAGCACATCAAGATCTCGGCCAGACCGAACACCAAAAAGCCTCAGTCAAACTGAGTACAAACTTACGGTACGAGCTAATCCATCAGCCGACTGCCCAGGTCCTCGACCGACCTTCCAAAGGCCTCAGTCTCGGTTGCATTGCTCTACACAAGGGCTAGCACTTTACATTCCTCACAATTTTGCACATGCCGACTCCTCTCGGCGCACGCAGTCTGTGCCGCTTTGCGCCGGCCCAAAATCTCCAACTTTACTCCCTTTAACTCTCACTGCGCCTTGCCCAGTTGGTTTTTGGGCGGTCCTACCTCTATCGCAGCACCCACGTATTTGCACAATAAATTTGGCCACCGTCGTCCTGCCTCCTTCCGTGACTTGGGAGACTACTTTACTCTTTCTTATTCCCTTCGTTGGACTAAAGCTGCACTTGGGAATAGGGGACTACTGATGGGCATAGCCCCAAATAAGTGGCCCAATGGGCTGTCCAAACAATTCCTAACCCAACTTAGGCCCAAGGGCCGGACAAGAAGAAGACGCCAAAAAGGTATGAAAGAAATCAATATATATACAAGTAATCACTCACAGAGACCAAAGCACCCACAGAGCCCAAAGACCTTAGCTAGACTGAGTGTACAAAAGACTCCCAGACCGAGCACCCACAGAGCCTCAGCCAGCCTGAGCACATCAAGATCTCGGCCAGACCGAACACCAAAAAGCCTCAGTCAAACTGAGTACAAACTTACGGTACGAGCTAATCCATCAGCCGACTGCCCAGGTCCTCGACCGACCTTCCAAAGGCCTCAGTCTCGGTTGCATTGCTCTACACAAGGGCTAGCACTTTACATTCCTCACAATTTTGCACATGCCGACTCCTCTCGGCGCACGCAGTCTGTGCCGCTTTGCGCCGGCCCAAAATCTCCAACTTTACTCCCTTTAACTCTCACTGCGCCTTGCCCAGTTGGTTTTTGGGCGGTCCTACCTCTATCGCAGCACCCACGTATTTGCACAATAAATTTGGCCACCGTCGTCCTGCCTCCTTCCGTGACTTGGGAGACTACTTTACTCTTTCTTATTCCCTTCGTTGGACTAAAGCTGCACTTGGGAATAGGGGACTACTGATGGGCATAGCCCCAAATAAGTGGCCCAATGGGCTGTCCAAACAATTCCTAACCCAACTTAGGCCCAAGGGCCGGACAAGAAGAAGACGCCAAAAAGGTATGAAAGAAATCAATATATATACAAGTAATCACTCTCTCTCTCAATCTATCTACTTTTCCTCCTGAAGCTAAAAGCTTCCATTTTTGTACTAGAGACTCTCTCTAACTTAAACATCGGAGGGTCCTCCAGAAGGAACCCTACCTCCGGGTTCCTTCTTGACGGACTTGGTGCAGGTACAACTGGGAAGACGAAGTTCAATCATCATGTGGAGCTCCGGGCCCTGTCCGACCCATTCCTCCTCCGACAAAACTGGTATCATCAAAATTCATGAGTTGATCGAAGCCACGGAAGCTTCCGATTCAACAGAGGTTTAACCAAAATGGGAGATTCGTGAAGTCTCTCTCTCTCCCCCTCTCCCCTTCCTTTATTCTTGGTTGTGTTTAAACAGTTTGGTTGTTAAAAGATGCGCACAGACGAGAGAGACCTTGCACGCACCCAGTGATGCACTCAGCCGCACTGATTTTTCAGAGCGACTCACTCCTCCTCACTCGTTGCGTCGCGTTGCGTATGTGATTTTGATTTTGTTATTAATTACATCATTTTCCCTTATGTTTCTGATAATTACACAATGACCCTGTTTAGGAAAGGCTAATTGGGCTAAAATAGCTAATAAATACAAAGGTCTCGTCTTAGAAGTAGACTATTTTAGTTTTTAACTATTTTAGTAGGTTAAAATTTTTATATTTAGGAAGATGGTCGGATTAAAAAAAGTGAAATGATTATGAATTTGATGTAACATTTTATCTTATTAATTATTCAGTTCCGCTACGTCGCTCGAATATTGCCTCCCCGAATCCCCCGAAATTGATAAAGTGAGTTTTGAGTGTAGTTGACACCACGCGCGAAATAGAAGAAGAAAAGAGAGGAGAGAAAGAGGAGCCCGTCGAAAAAGAATACGGCTGAGATCGACCACCGACTGCTGAGATCGACCACCGACGACCAGCGAAAAACTCTGCCGAAGTCACTGTGTTGTTCGGCGTCCAGCAATCTCTGCCCACCGTCGATCACCGTCAATCTCTGCTGGTACATATTTTTTTCAGTTTAGTTTTCTTATACGTGGCTGAAACATTGACGTATACGTATTTTTTTCTGGACAAATTCAGTGATTTGAAATATTTTTCTGTATAATTTCTGGACAGATTCAGTGACCAAAAAATCCCCACTGCCCACGTTTTTTTTTTTTGTTAAGCTTGAATTGAATGTGGGGATTTTTTTTCTTATATGTGAAATGTAATGTAGTGGACAGTGGGAAAATAATTTTTGTTCTTGTTCTTGAATCTATGTTTCTTCTTGTTAATCTATGTTTGTTAATCTATGTTTCTTCTTGTTAATCTATGTTAGTGGACAGTAGGGATTTTTGTTCTTTTTTCTGCTTGTTTCTTCTTGTTAATCTATGAAATGTGAATCTATGTTTGTTGTTGTTGATGAAATGAAATTAGAAACACAACTTTTAGGGGAAAATGTGTATCTATGTTTGTTGTTGTTGATGAAATGAAATTACGAACACAACTTTTAGGGGGAAATGTGAATCTATGTTTGAATGGAAGTGGTATCTGTGGGATGTATATGTGGGATGTATATGGACAGCACTTTCTTGTTCCATGTTTTCAAAGGCAACCCTATGCACAACACTTTGCAATAATGAAAATAAAATTGGTATCTGTGGGATGTATATGTGTGTTTTGGAATCTGTCTATAGCTGAATTTGTGTGATGTATACAAATTTTTGTCTAACTTTGCATTTGAGTTTGAAGGTACAATGGACATTGATTCAATCCATCCTACATTGAGTAGGGGTGAGGAAGTTGAGGAACCAGAGAACAATCCTTCATTAAATGAGAGTGGCGAAATTGAAGAACCTAAGAAGGGGATGTGGTTTACCTCGAAGCAAGAAGTGTACGAGTTTTATGCAAAATATGCTAAAAACCTTGGATTTGCTATAGCTTATAGAACACAGAATGTTAGGTCGGATGGAAAGGTGAAATATTTTGGAATTGAATGTACTCGGGCGCAGAAGAGGACAAAAAGATCAGAAGTAAACCCCCTGAAACCATCTTTGTCATCAAAAATTGATTGTAAAGCTAGGGTAAGAGCGACTTTACAACCGGATGGAAGATATAGTTAACTACAGTTGTCCTTGAGCATACGCATGATTTAATTCCTAGCGATTCACGCCATTTTCCAATGAATAAGAGGATTCGTACCCTTGTGAAGAGAAGATTAGAAATAAATGATGAAGCAGGAATAAGGGTGTCTAGGAATTTTCATTCTATAGTTGTTGAAGCGGGGGGATATGAGGCATTAACATTTGATGAACGAGATGCAAGGAACCACATTGAAAATGCTTAGAAGATTGAGGCTTGGGATAGGAGACGCCGAATCAGTTGCATTTTATTTTCATAGGATGCAACAAGAAAATTCAAACTTCTACTCTGCAATTGACTTTGATGTAGATGGTCGTATCCGAAACTTGTTTTGAGCGGATGCAAGGAGTAGGGCGGCTTATAAAGCATTTGGGGATGTTGTCTCATTTGACACAACCTATCTTACAAACAAGTATGATATGCCGTTTGCTCCGTTTGTAGGAGTTAATCACCATGGACAGTCAATCTTGTTTGGTTGTGGGCTATTATCTAATGAGAACACGGACACTTTTGTTTGGCTATTCAAAGAATGGTTGAATTGTATGTCAGCCACTCCTCCAAATGCTATTATAACTGACCAGTGCAGAGCCATGCAAAATGCCATACAGATTGTCTTCCCACAGGCTCGACATCGTTGGTGTTTATGGCATGTAATGAAGAAAATTCCTGAGAAATTGAGAGGATATTCCCAATATGAAGCCATCAAATTCGCTTTACAAAATGCGTCTATGATTCTTTCAGAAAAGATGAATTTGATGAGAAATGGCAAACGATGATTGAAAAGTTTAGCCTCTACGACAACGAGTGGTTGGGGTATTATATGTTGAGCGACATAGGTGGATTCCTGCATATGTGAAAGATATATTTTGGGCTGGCATGTCAACTACACAGCGAAGTGAGAGCATGAATGCGTTTTTTGATGGCTATGTCAACTCAAAGACTACCTTAAAGCAATTTGTTGAACAGTACGACAATGCATTGAGAAGTAAGGTGGAGAAGGAGACCAAAGCAGACTTCAAATCTCGAGACAGATTGTATGATTGCTTAACGGTGTATGAGTTTGAGAAGCAATTTCGTGATGCCTACACAAATGCGAAATTTAAAGAAGTTCAAGAAGAATTGAAGCGACTACTGTATTGTCATGCGACTCTTGTGAAGGAGGAGGGATCCATTTGTACCTATCATGTCAAGGAAGTTGTGCTTGTGGGCGACAAAATGAAGAAAGTTGAATTTCTTGTTTATTATAATTCAACTGAATTTGAAATGCAATGTGTGTGTCGGTGGTTTGAGTTTAGGGGGATCATGTGTGCCCATTCCCTTAGTGTGCTCATTGAGAGGAGCATATATGAGGTTCCTAATAAGTACATTATGTCGAGATGGAGAAAAGATTTGGAAAGAGGGTACACATGTATTCCAACAACATACACGAAATCCGGGGCTGCCCTCAACGCAAAGATACATGATAACTACCACAAGACATTGGATGAAATTATAGAAATTGCTGCCAACGATGATGGTAAACACAAAGCCATTCAACTTGGGTTGAGAGAAATCAAGGAAAGAGTAAGAAAAGATGAATCTTGTTGTGCGAGTAATGTGCCACCTTCTAGTAGTACTGTCCACCTTGTAGCAGTAATGTGCCACCTTGTACTACTACTCGCAAGGTGCTTAGTCCTTTGGTTGCTCGCCGAAGAGGCCGTCCATGTACGAAACGGAAGGTGAGCAAGGTGGACGAAATAGTGAATCGGTTAAAGGGAAAGAATAAAAAGGCAACAAAAGTGCAGGTATATTTTTTAATTTTTTGCTTATATGTAAATTTCGGAATTTATTTTTGTCTAACTTTGTTACCAATGTGTGTTACTATAGGGTCGACAGATAGGTCAATGTGAACCTCGTAAGTTGAATTTCGGTTGTACGGATGGAATGGAAGACAATATGTACGATCGGGTATGTGTTTCATGGTCCACTCAATTGGTTTTGTATGGTATTTATTTAATGTTTGAACTTATTAATGATATTTTGTTATTATGTATCATAAGGTGCCGGAAGCTCAATCCTACTATTTTGCTTGTATGGACGGGACACAAGAGAGCGCATTGCAAATGGTGGACAAAGTTGGAAGCTCATCTTTGAGTGAATCAGGAATGGCGAATATAGATGGTTCAACTTTTGTGGACTTCAATATAGATGTGGATCCAAACACTCAATTTTTTTTTTAGTTTCGTAGTATGGTATTGTATTTGTGACATTGGTTGGTAAACTTATGTTTTTGAACATGTAGTTCTATTACGCAGCAGATTCTATTCAAACAGGTTGTGTACAATGTATTTATATTCAAACAGATTATGTCAACAGCTGTATGTTCAAACAGATTCTGTGAAGATCTCTATGTTCAAACAGATTCAAACAGGCTTTAACAGGTTTTAACAAGTTCTGATCTGTATGTTCTGTACAATGAATGGCGAATATTCAAACAGGTTGTAACAGGTTTTAACAGATTCTGGTCTGTTTGTTATATTGAAACAGGTTGTAACAGGTTTTAACAGATTCTGGTATGAATGGCGAATATTCAAACAGGTTGTAACAGGTTTTAACAGATTCTGGTTTGAACAGGTTTTAACAGGTTCTGCAGGTTTGAACAGATTATGTCAAGATCTGTATGTTCAAACAGATTCTGATTCGGAACAAGTTTTTAACACATGCTGAATAGATTCTGAACAGTATAATGATGAATCAATATTAGGTGTGCCTCTGCAGATAGATGTTCTGTACCAAATTCTGTACCAGATTCGGAACAAGTTTTTAACACATGTTGAACAGATTCTGAACAGTATAATGATGAACCAATATTACATAGATTATAAAACTTAACTTGCGTATTTCTGTACCAGATTTGTATACTTGCGTATTTCTTATAAAACTTAACTTTCTCCAAAGTTGAGATTTCTAATGGAAGTTCCATGGCAGATCTGAAGTTGAGTGACTTGGAAGTTGTGAGCGTTTATCACAAATGGAATGGCCTATTGCAGAAGATGGCACAAAATAAGTGTCATGGGTGTGTTAAATTGGGGGAACACATCAAACTAGCAAAACTGATAAAGAGTCATAGAGAGGAAGTTGAAGCTCTTAAGTTTCAAATGTCAGATGAAGCACTTCAGCAGATGCCAGACTTTCAACATCAAATTTATGCTCCCCAATGCCATCCTCACTTTTGATTAACACATTAAGCTTTTCGACATCTTTCAACTTGGTGTAACAATTTAACAGAAGAGTTGTATGATTCGTTGAGCATCAAAAAAATTTTGTATCACATATGAAGGTTCAAGGTGACCAATGGTGTTGATGTACTGACCCATAGCTTCATCATAGTCTTCTTTGCTGTATAAAAGCATATCCAACTTACTTTCCATATCCTTCTCCCCAATACATAAAGCTGATTTGTCTGCCATTATAAGTATTATATTACCCCATTCACAAAGCATCTGAGAAACTTCCTTAACAACCAAACTGTGGGCAATTACACGGTTCATAGAAATATACAGCCTCATCTGCATTGACTGAGCCAGCATTTATGACTGAGACACCATTCAGAAACAATCAACCGGATTGAAGGTTCTCACATTTGGCATATAAATCAATTAAAGCAGTCAACACATTAATATTAAAGACCAGGCCAAGGTTGATCACAAATACATGGAAACAAATTATATTCAAAATCAACCAAGATCCAAGATCCAAAGCCAAAAGTGAGATACAAAATCAAGATTATATAACAAATTATATTCAGATTATATAACATCAACCAAGATCCAAAGCCAAAAGTGAGATACAAAATCAAGATCCAAAGCCAAAAGTGAAGCATAGAGCAACACAAACCCACAATCCATCAAGTCCATTAAGTCCATAACTACATCCATCAAATTCCCTAAAAGCTATCAACTCAGTAATTTACATTATAAAATAGAAAATAATAAAATACAATGACATAAAGCATCACATTCAATTTCATCTCCACCCTTCGAAGCCTTCTACCATGCTCTTCAAATTCATTATCCATCTCATAAACCCTTGTGCGTCGATCGTTAAATTCTTCACTTCTTATAGATGTACGAGCTGTAGCATTGAAGATCTCGTCATCATCATTATCATCTGCAAACTGGAAGTAATTACAGTGTTCCTCACTAACCTACAATGCATGACAATCAGTTAATCAAATGAGGCTAATAAATTTCCAAACAAATTTCCATACTGCTTACATATTTCGATGGACACACAAAGTACACACGGCCTTTATTTCCATTCTGATTTGACTTAACAGTGTGCCTGGCAGCTGTTCTCCCACAATCGCACAATCTTCGTTTCAATCTTATGTTGTTATTGTTACTAGAGGAACAAGCCATTTTGTAATCTATGGAAAACACAGACATGATACATAGATCAAAATGGTGGGTAATCTGTGTGTGTGAATATAAATTCAGAATTCATAAAGGTTTGGCTATCAATTAAGGTGTGTGAATATCAATTAAGGTTTCTAAATTTTGAATATCAATTAAGGTTTATGAATATCAAAGCAGTTGATGATTCCTCACCTCTATAATTGTCTCTATAAATGGAATACAAAGCAGTTGATGTTTTTCCCTCTACAAATCCCTCTCAAATCCAAGCTCCAAGCACAGCCTCGGGAGCTCACTCAAAAGCCTTCAATTTGTTTCATAATTGTCCTCGCTACACTTCAAGTGCAAATGGTGATCAATCATGAAATACAGAGTGGCCATTTACACAACCAGAAAGTAGGCACATCTCACCGGCAAAAGTAATACTACAAACCAAACCAGACTTAACTACTAGGAATTATTTAAGAATTATCATCTTATAGTTCACATTACATGGATCCCACACTATATGGATCCCACATGGAGAATTATTTTAGACTTAACTACATTAATTCCACATGGATCCCATACTACATGGATCCCAACAACCTAAGAACCAAAACCCACAATTCTCAACCAAAAAGTAGGCACATCTCATATCTGTGATCAAACCCACAATTCTCAATCATCAAACACAATTAGCAACTGTTTCCTCTAATTTCTATATTAAAACCTAAATCCCCAAATCCAAACGATGATAGGTCAACCCAAAA
The DNA here is from genome assembly GCA_030407325.1 of Camellia japonica. NCBI lineage: Eukaryota > Viridiplantae > Streptophyta > Magnoliopsida > Ericales > Theaceae > Camellia > Camellia japonica. The sequence goes on along the minus strand of JAPPVO010000059.1, from coordinate 60,869,640 downwards.
AGACAACTGATTTCAATTCAACACATACCCACAATTCTTCCCACCACAGTTCAATTACAAAAGAGTCATACAAGAAAGGTAAAGATAATAATCGGGAAAAAAAAACAAACAAACAAAGACAAACCCATGATTATTTTGCAATATCAGAATGAAGAAAGAGAGTAGGGGGACGAGCCTGAGTTGCTGAAGAGAAGATCTGTTATGCGAAGAGAAGATCTGGAAGTCCACACCTGTAGCTGAAGAGAAGATCTGCGAGTCCACAGATCTGCGAGTCAAACCCACAATTCTCAATCATCAAACACAATTAGCAACTGTTTCCTCTAATTTCTATATTAAAACCTAAATCCCCAAATCCAAATGATGATAGGTCAACCCAAAAAGACAACTGATTTCAATTCAACACATACCCACAATTCTTCCACCACAGTTCAATTACAAAAGAGTCATACAAGAAAGGCAAAGATAATAATCGGGAAAAAAAAACAAACAAACAAAGACAAACCCAGACAAACCCATGATTATTTTGCAATATCAGAATGAAGAAAGAGAGTAGGGGGACGAGCCTGAGTTGCTGAAGAGAAGATCTGTTATGCGAAGAGAAGATCTGGGAGTCACACCCGTAGCTGAAGAGAAGATCTGCGAGTCCACAGATCTGTGAGTCCACACCCGTAGCTGATGAGTAGATCTGTTATGCGAGTCCACACCCGTAGCTGATGAGAGGATTTGGAAGTGATTAAGGGCTCGAGGATTTGGAGGAGATTAAGGGCTCCAATGGAGTCGACTGGAGAGAGGATGATCGACTCTGAGGAGAGAGTGAGCAGCGCATAGAAACGATGGGTTTTGGAGACTGATAAAGAAGTGGAAGGGAAAGTGATTGAAACGACGTCGTTTCTAAATTTCGGGGGATTAGGGGAGAACTTTTTCGAGTTCTCAAACATTTTCCTTAATTATTTTAGCTTATTTTGTCTTGCTATAAATTTTGGCCTAAAAAAAGCTATAAACTCACTTCCCAAACAGGGCCAAAATAGGTTAAAATAATTAATAAAACAAAATGTCACATCCAACCTATAATCATTTTATTTTTTCTCTCATAACCATCAAATCAACCACAAAAAAAAAGTCAACTATCTTCTCAAACTCAACTTTTTAAATAGAAAATAGTCAAAAAGCCAACTAAAACAGGCAAATTCCCAAACAAGATAAATTTGTAGGACTTTCTAAGTGCTCGTTTGGTATGAAGAAGCTTGAGACTTTTTGGCTAAAATAGTCATAAAAAAATAAAAGAGACTAAAAAATAATACAAAATGACACATCCAAACTATAATTATTTCATTTTTTCTCTCACAAAAATCAAAAAAGTTAAAAAATCTATCCCAAACGAGATTTTTTAGCCACAGGCTAAAATAACCCAAAAAGCTAACCCCACATCGCAAACGAAAGCTAAAGTGACTAATAAATTAGCATAAAAAGACAAAATAGACTAATATAACTAATAAGATAAAATATCACATCTAAATTATAATTATTTTATTTTTTTTCTCACAACCATCACATCCAAATCAAAAAAATCAAAAAAAAATTCCAAACGGAGCCTATGTGCAATTATCTTTTTGCTCCTTTTTTTTTACATGTATTTTTATAAAAAGTAAAAAAAAAATCACTAATTTGTTTAGAAATTGACTAATTTAACTTGTTTTTTATTTTTTTTATAAAAAGACGTGTAAAAAATAAAAAGAATAATATCATAATTTGTAGTAATTTTTTTAACATTTTACCTATTTTAACCTTGACAAATGAGGCTTAAAAAAAGTTAATTTCTAAACAAATTCTATATTAGTGGCCAAACAAATATAAATTAAACTTTATTTTATTCTATTTTGTAGCCAAATAATTACATCACTTCTATCCTTTCGTCCAATTATCTCCACTATTATCCCGCATAAAAAGGCATACTATATAATAATAAAAGACGAAGTGAGACAGATGTAAGATGATATTTAACATCCTAAATAGTCATTAACTCATTTAGGTTTTAAAATATAAAATAATATAAAATAAAATAAGTATATCTACAAGGATGAAGTAAGATCATTATTTGGCCTGTGACCTAATGAAAGCTTGAGCTCGCACTCTAGAACGATCCAGCCGGACCTAAATAAAGCTTAAGCTAAGTTTGGGATTAGAGTTTAAAATCTGACCTGACCCACAGCATATGAGTACTGACTTGTTGGGTGGCCCATTAAGCCAACCTTGCAAGTTCTGTAAAAATTATGAAAAATATAGTGAAGAAATGAAAAAAAATAATTAAAAAATTAAAAATTTTTAAAAAAAGAAAAGGTCATAACTCTCAGCCCCTTAGGCACTGTTTGGGAAGTGATGTTGTGGGCTTTTTTGGCTATTTTAGCCACAAAAGACAAAATAGACTATTTTAGCCATAACAAATAAAACATTACATCCAACCCATAATCATTACACTCTTCTCTCACAAAAAAAGCTAAAAAAGCCAAAAAGCCCTTCCCAAACCAAGCTTTTTAGCCCAGGCTAAAATAGCCAAAAAAATTAAAAAGCCAAAAAGTCAACCCACTTCCCAAACCAACCCTAAGTTGAGCTTGTAAGTCAGTCCATTGAGTTAACCAATTTAATAGAACTTAGGTCTAGGATTTTGACTACTAGATCGAGCAACCTGAGCCTATCAAAGAGATTGTTTCTTTAATCCAAAACACTTGTTTACATGTTATAATGAATTGGCAATAATTTTATTTATTTTTTGTTAGTATATCAAAAAAATACTTGCTTATCATTGGCTTTGTATATGAAGATCACCCTTTGTTATTTATAGCTCTCCAATGGTTGGGGTCCTAGGTTTTTGCAAGTGAAGATTGGTAGCCATTGTTATGTACTAGTACTTCTCTCTCTATCTCTCTTAAAGATTAGTCACTTAATTTTGTTAGTATAAATTATCTTTTCTTCTAATATAATTGTAAATCATATCACATCATATCATCAAATATATTAAGGTAGAGTTTTCTCTTCAAAACTTTAGAAAGATGCCATATGCCCATACGTCACTTTTAACTTATTATAATTTTACCAAGTGTCCTTATTATAATTAAAGAAATATTTATATATTTTAAGCATTTCATCTTCCTCTTGCATTTTTTCTCTCATCTCTTTCTTTTCTCTTTTATTTATCTATGACCTTTTTTTTTTTTTTAATTTCGTCTATAAATGTTTTATTCTGTACCTACGTTTTGAATTATTTCACTCTATATTTACGTTTATTAATTTTAATAGCATGTAGAATAAAATTTAATGTGTTTGGTTTAAATTTTTGGATTAAGTTTTTTGAAAATTGAGTTTTTTTATTTTCATATTTTTTTTGTTTTTAGTAAATATTTTTAAAATTTTAAATATTTTTTTTACTTTTTTAGATGCACCTTACTTAGATGTATCTAAAAAGTAAAAAATTGTGAAAAAATATTTTAAAAAATTAATAAATACATAAAAATATTAAAAAAATGTACTGAATTCTCGTATTTTTTTTGTATTTTTGGTATTTAGTGAATTTTTAAAAGGTTTTTTTCACAAATTTTTTACTTTTTAAGTATATTTATGTTAGGTATGTCTAAAAAGTAAAAAAAAATGCTTAAAATATTAAAAAAAATTCAGTAAAAATAAAAAAATACGGAAAATAAGAAAGTAGAATTTTTTGAAAAGTGTTTTTGAAAAATGTAACCAAGCAAATTGACTGATTTTGAAATACTTTACAAAAGTATGATAAAATAAATTTAAAGGTTATTATATAATTAAAAAAAATTGACAATTATCTACCTATAGAAGTATATGAATAGGCCTAGCAAATTGTGTAAATTTAAGTCGTTCCAATGCAAGTAAGCATGTAGATTAACTAAAAAAATGACTATTTTTCATTAAACCCTTTAAGAAAAAAGTTGGTGAATTTTCATAGCAAATGCTCCATCCCCTCAATAATATTACATTAAAAACGACAAAAAAAATATTGTTGAATTAATGTTGTATAAGTATCATAACATTTAGACTTCTTTTTAATGTTGTAAATTATTTCCATTAAAAATATTTTTTGTATTTTTGATATATGACCATAAAATGTTAATAAATTATTTACAAAATTATATTTGGTAAGTTATTTATGAGACACTATATCATCTTTTAACTTATTTGAAAGCACTTTCTAACAAATATTCTCATGTTGTTTTCATCATGCTAAACAATCACTTATAATGAGACAATCTTTTTGGCCGATAAAAAAAAAAATGAGACAATCTTTTTGAATAAATATTATTAAAGTTTCATCTATTTTAAAATCTTTGATTACAATCAAAATAAATTATTACATTTTATATTAAAATGAATTTAATTTATAAAATCTATGTTAAAATCACCATGAGTTAAAACAAAAACTATCGAAATGCACTCATAAGATATAATATTATGATTATTATCACCCAAAATAGTAATAATAATAATAATAATATAATAATAATAATAATAATATGATATTTGTGAAGGTCATAGCAAATCCATTTCTGTGATGAAGAACTATCTCAAGTTTGAATTTGATTTCTCCATTCTTTTACCCTCTTTTTTTTTTTTTTTTTTTTTTGATTGTCCAGAAATGTTTTGGGGAAAGAAAAATTCAACTTAATTACCATCCGAATCAAAATTAGGGGGAAAAAATTTCAATTATTTATTAAATTTTGGAATATCTTTTCCAAAATTATTAGAATTCCAAGCTAAACAAACAACCTTATTTTGAAAATTTCTTGAAATTTTTCCCCCCCTCATTCAACAAACAGAACCTAAAATAGATAGCAAAGATTTTTCTTTTCAAATATAATATGTTTAATCCAGAATTATTGTCTATACTTACTTTATGTGCATATATACTTTCAAGGGGTTAAAAGCACACATTATTTTAGTTAAAATAAATGGAACATTTGGCTTTATGAATTGGTAATAACATTTTAAATTAATATAGAATAATGTGTATCTACACAAACTAACAAAAAACAATAATACTTAAACCTTTTAGTACATGCTTTGTTTTAACTCCAATAATATTTGTATTTTAGAGCTTGAAAAAAATAATAATACTTAATCCTTTAATAATATTTGGACATGGATGCTTTTAGTGGAATATTGCTAGTAAAATTTCAAGTAGATGTAGCATTATGAAGCTGCTTATGAAACAACCCAAAAAGATAGCAAATAAATAACAATAAAAGATAAGCAAAAAAAAAAGAAGAAAAAGAAATAAAATAACATCTTTATTTATTAATTCAAATGGAGGAAACAAAGCTGAACACGTACTAAAGAAACTAACCTAAAAAAATAAATAGCAAAAACAAAACTTAAACGTCTAATTTATTAATTATAACTAAATCCTAATCAAACACTTGATGTACTCAACCCATCATCATTATCATCATCAATGATCATCAAGCTTTAGAAGGTGGCGACTTGGCTTGACCAGCACAATGTTTACGCGCAAGATAAAAGAACGGAATTCTAAAGACAAAAGGAGAGCAATCATCCTTAACATCCATAACAGCCTTGCAACAACCCGCACTTGCTTTCAATTTCCCATCAAAAAGAGACTCGATAATTTCGCGCACATACCCTTCTACCTCATGCACCGATTTCCAGCACTTAGCAACGGGTGCTGGAATTGGTGGGAAGGTATGAGCTGGCATGGGTGGGTGGGCCCTACCGCCCCACCTGTAAGGCGGTAGGGGCCACCTGGGTGGATGGGCCCATGGCCACATAGGACGTGAGTAGGGGTAATGGTGCCACCATGGAATGAAAGGCCATTTTCGGGGCATTTTAGTATTGTCTTCCTCAAACTCAAAGCTCTGATGATTTAAGGCAGAACCATGGCTAATCAACATGGCCATGCAAACGAGAAAGAAGACTAGGGTGGTTGAGATTTTCGACATGGTTGAAACACTTGAAAACTCTCTCTCTCTCACTGATGATTTTCTTTGATGTTGAAAATGAGAATTTGGGTGGGAATATATATAGGGTTGAGTTGATGAGTGGGTGAGTAGTTGGAATGGATAACAATTGAGATTTGATTGAGTGAGATATTTTCGAATTTAGATTTTTATGGGATGTGATTTGTTTTTGTTTTAATCAGTATCTTGTGAAGATGAATATTGTTGAGATTTTGGCTTATCTTTTTTGGGTTGAGGATGAATTTGTGTTGTAACAAAATAAGCATTGGTTCTATTTGGTAATCAGTAACACAATAGCATTTGCTGAGGATGAATTTGGGTTGTAAATGTAATCAGTATTTTTTTTTTTTAATAATTCAGTCAAATATTTTTTTATTTTTTAGATACACCTAATTTAAATATGTTTAAAAAGTAAAATATTTGTGAAATTTTTTTTAAATTCAAATAATACAAAAAGAAATGCAAATGTACTGATTTATTTTTTATTTTTTTGACATTTTTAGTATTTGGTGAATTTTAAAATATTTTTTATACAAATTTTATATTTTTTAAAACTTAAATTAAGTGTATCTAAAAAATAAAACAAAAATGTCAAAAACATTTAAAAAGTTTATTATAAATAAAAATATATAAATTAAAAACTCAAAAAATATTTTTGAAAATTCTAAACCAACAGAGTAGTTATTTTTCTAAAGTTGAATATCCCAAGAAATTAGTTTGCGAGGAAAAAGATGTTTTGATTGGATAAGGGCTCTTTAATGACAAACCGTTGTTTAGATCTTAGTTTTAATGTATAATATTTCAATATACAGCATTGAATAATGCTAAATACATTAGTGTATATGTGGCACAATTTTAGAAATTTTGAGTTATTGTAATTTGTATAATGGGTGAGGTTATAATTTTAAAATGATAATATTCTAATTAGTATACTAATTGATACATGTATTACCACAATATAACATTATAGGAGCAAATAGGCAATTTTTTTTTCATTTTACAAAATGTAATTAGTTTGGAAGATAAATATTAAACTAATTATTGTAATAGTTAATTAGTTGGAGGGTGTAAAATAGACTAGGTTATCATAATCAATAAACCTGTTTTAAAGACTATTGGAGATAGTTGAATATATCACTAAAATTTTAAAAACAATAATACTTAATTTAAATTTTAAAATCTCTCTACTTTTTGAATTTGAAACAAATTATATTAATATAACATTTTTTAAAATCATTAATCATGAAATAAACATCTTTATTTTAGTCTATATAATTCAAAAGATTTGTTTTTTTGTCCCCTTATCACAATTTACTATCATGACTCGAGATTTTCAAAAGAAAATTTATTCACAATATGAACAATGCACACCATCTCATGCTTATTTTGTACTTTTGGTGGGACTAGGTGAAGTGTTGTATATTGTTCACATGTGTAAATAAATTTACACTCGAGATTTTCATAACTCAATATTTTTACATAATTCAATAATTGTGACTAAATATAAACCATAATAAAAATGAATTTTATGATAGATTAGGTTTCTCTCCAATCCACTAATTGGATAGGAAGGTATAGTTTAGTGCTTTGAGAACTTATTTCGAATCCGCTTCGATGATCTGAACTGTTCAAATTTTAATGCATCTTTAGTAGATCATCCATATAAAAAATGAGATTAATCAAATATCAATAACCATATGTTAGGATCATAATTTTTATAATAATAAAAAAAATTAACAATCTATTCTTGATGTCATATTTTTTATTATTCAAACATATGATTACGGATATCTGATCAACCTAATTTTGTTTTTGCATGAATGATCTACTAGAGAAACACTAAAATTTGAATTATTCGAATTACAAGGACAGACTTGAAATTGGCCTATACAAAACTAAACTAGACCCGCCAGTCTAGTTAATGGATCGGAGGGAAACCTTCTCTTTTTAGAATAGGAAACTTGGGTCACAAGTATAATTTCAAAACTTTTCGGACAATAACTTTAAACTCTATTTTTTTTAAGCAAAAAGACAACACAATTTGAAAGATCATATTATCTCTGCCTATCTGCCTATTTGTCCACTGTTCACCTATCTATCTACGTCACCCATATGTACATATCACCAATCTGTCTATGTGTCATCTATCTATTTGTTTATGTGTCACCTATTTATTCACTTAATTAATCTGCTTATTTATTTATATCATCACCACCACCACCACCAATCACCGCCAACCACATCTGACGACTTTTCTAACCAATTTCTCAACGACTTTTTCACTCATGCAGCCGATGATGGTCTGGCCACAGTAGAGTAAAATTAAACCCAAAAAAATCTTCAAAATAATAAGGGTTATTTACACAAAGACCTCATAAATTATTGATATTGGCATGTTTCACTTTCACCTCTATAATTTAGAGGGTCCATTTGTACGCTTTTGAAGTTTAGGAAGCAAAGTGATAATTCTCAATAGTTTAGGGAGTCTATTTATATGCTTTCATACTTTAAAGAATCAAAATAATATTTCTTAATAATTTAAGAAATCTCTATGTAAATAACCCAAATAATAATTTATCTTTTTCATCAAATAATTTTATTAACCATGTTCTTATCACTGAAAGATCAATCATTTCATATTCCAAAAATGATTGAGAGCTCTAATTTTAGAACTCTATGAGGAGCTCTAATGGTGAGACTCACCATGTGATGTGATATTTATACTTGTTTATGATTTTTCTTTTTTCCCCTATATCATATCATTAGAACTCAAATTAAAATTCTAATTTTAGAACTTTTAATCACTACGCTTCATATTTGTAGAAATGGACTTGTCAGACCTCTAGATTATAATTCTCTAATGATTTTCTATGTATACATGCCCCATTGTGACTAGGAAATTGTAGTTGGACTGCAGGAACGCAAACACTGAAATATTATAGAATTATGCAACATTTATCTGAAACGACCGCATAGCGCAGTGGATTAGCGCGTTTGACTTCGGATCAAAAGGTCGTGGGTTCGACTCCCACTGTGGTCGATTAATTTGTTTTAGTTTCTTCTTTTTATATTGAAACTCTCTTTCATTTTTCTTTTTCTTCTCTTTTTTTTTTTTTTTTCTCTTCTTTTTATGTTGGAACTCTCTTTAATTTTTTCTTTTTCTCCTCTTCTTTTATTTATTTTTTATTTTTTTCTTATTTTATTTATTGGAACTTGATTTTTTTTTTGGGTGCGATTTCATTTTCCTCTTTCCTTTTCTTCTTCTTCTTTTTTTTATTTTTATTTTTATTTTATTTTTTAATGCAACTTCAATTTTTTTGGGTATATTGGAACTTCGTTTCATTTTTATTTTTTATTTTTCATCTCTTTTATTATTGGAACTTGATTTCATTCGTTTTTTAATTTTTCTTTCTTTTTTATATTTTCTTTTTCTTTGTTTTTTTATTCAATTTCTTCTTTTTTAATTGTAACTTAGAACTTCACAAAACTGAATTAAGGGGAACACAATTCTGGAATATCTAGTCCATATTGTATCATCATACAATTGAACTGTAATACATTGATGAAGATTGTGAAAAATGTGCAATCTATCAACTATACAAAACCTTGACTTGTTAGAATGTCAGCACATCTACTAGTCTCACAATAAATATGCTTAATTGTTTGTACCCAGAGACGACCCAAGAGATGCTTTAATATTTCAGTGACGCTCTTGTCAAGAGCCAAACTAAGGCCATCTTTAAGAGCCGACAACTCAACTACACTATTATTTCTGTAAAAACCCACAATCCACCTTCCCAGACTATCCCTGATAACCACTAGCTGGACCTGGATTCCTTTAGTTGCACAGCATCTTGAGGTTGCCAATTAATGTTGTGTGTAACCTTGGTCTTGTTACCCCAGCTTGTTTGGGGCAACGCCAATGGAGTACCAATGATTTTTAAACACTGAACAATCTCTCAAGAGGAGCTTGAAGACAAAGAAGGCAAACATTAGTCCTCTAATGCAATTTCATTGCTTCTATTAGTAGGTGATTCAAGAATTGGATATACAGAATCACATGAGAATTGCGGGTGTTGATTTCCAACCACACAATCAAACAGGAAACTCACCGGCAGAATAGATTAAGCCCGAACACTTGTCAACAAGAAGATGAGAATACCACGATGGTTCGTCCACCTGGGGCACTCCGATCAAGTCAGTAAATCTTATCTCTCTCACATATATTCAACTTTACCAATGAAAGCATAAAAGCATCTCAAATCAAAGCATACCTTAGACCCATGGGGTGCCTCACTTTTATAATAGTCAGTGTTCAACTTCCCTTAGAAATTTTACTTCATGGACTCTATCCTTTACAATGATAACATCTATCACAGAACTCCCTCAAGAGTCCCATCTCTATCCAAATAGGTAGCTTGATATCATTTAAGACTTTAGTCCGCTATTCAAATATCTCGGATTCCGGTATCCCGCAGAATACCTCGGTAGTGTCCTAAACATCTTGACAAATATTGTTGGAAAAATGGTTTTATATAGGCATATTTTTTAGCCCAATTTGGATGGACCCCAAACGTCTTTTGGGGTGGGTCCGAAGAGGTGAAGTGGTGAAGACGGAACGTCAAAACCATTTATGAGTGAATGGGTAGATGACGTCGTTTTCGGATCTAACATTAATTTTTTAGATAAAATTCTTTTGATTTTTTTTCAATAAAAATTATTGTGGGAATTTAATTTAATTCTAAATTCAAATTTTGAGTTCCTAAGTGGTTTCTTAAAATTTGTAAATACAATGTGGCTTTCCATAAGTCATCTACATATAGGCCGCAAACCAATGGAACTGTTGAGGCCCTCTTCGTTCGCTAATACTACCAAAAAAAAAAAAAAAAAAGAAACTAAGAAAAAATACAAATAAATCAGTGCCAGTTATCTTAGGCTCGAGAGGCCCTCTTCGTCCTATTCCTGGGTGGAGACTTAGAGCTGTCTCCATCAGCACCGCTGTCTGACTCAGATGCCGAACCGAAATCGGAATCATCGCCGTTCTCTGCCTCAGAGCCTGACTCAACATCGCCTCCACTCTTAGATCTCGAGCCACCGTCATCTCCACTCTTGGAGGACTCAAACTATGGACTCGCTGCCTCCCTGGAGCCACTGGTCTCTGCATCGTCATCACTCAACACTGGCTCTAGAGGGCTCATCCGGCCTCGACCACAATGCTCCTCTCGGCTGCATGTTGGGGCCCGTCCCTCTCTCATCTCTGCTCCTAGAGGAGGTGGTGATGATGCAGGCATAGTCGCCGTCGCTGGTGCTCTCGGTATGACTGGAACTTGAAAAGGTATAGTATTGGCATATCAGATGTAATGTATAGTTGCAGATGTAGTATAATAAAAGTGGTGGAATGCAATGAGCCAGATACAATACAAATACAGTACAGTGTGTCAGTACAACACATCAGTGTGATGTGACTAGGGGCAAAATGCATCTGTGGTATGAATATCAATTGCTTCAGTGAGAATGATGTGCACAACAGTGTGGAAAATGTTGAAATGAGAGTGGAGGATAGGAGAAAATACCTGGATGCCGTGGAGACTGAGCAGTGCCTCCCTCCTCAGTATCATGCTCTCGAACGAAGCTAGTAGCTCGAGCAGTCCCTCAATGTACTCCGGGGGTGCCTGTAAATGTATTACGAATAATCAGTATCCGGAAGGAACAAATATCAAAAAGAAAATGAAAAGCTGGAGAAAATATGGTGCATACCGGAGGTGCGTCGTGAGCTCAGATGTATCTATGCCCAGCCTCCGCCTACTCGATAGGAATCTGGTAGGACGTCCCGGCCGGCCTCCAGCATGTCAGCATGGTTGGGATCTCTGGCCAACCGGTAAACTGTCCAGTGGGAGGGGCCCCTCCAGTCCTGGCCCTCATTGCCTGAGTCCTGCCTGCCATAAGGGCATCTGCTGCTCTGCCTACATGAGCACTCGTTAAGAGAGGCATGAGGTGTTTGAATGAATGTCGAATAATCTCCCTCCCCGGGGAAGTAGTCAGCGTCCAAATCGCTCACCTAGAAACCAAGCTCAGCAAACTGGGCCCTCCAGCAGAAGCAGAAAACGAGAGGCCCCCCAGGCTCCAGCATACTGATCCCCAACTCTGGCCAGCATCGTCACCCAAGGCTACCAAGCGATCTACAAACAGGGAATATACAGATTGTTAGTCATCATTAGTTGTTAATAAAGCAAAAATAACTGTGAGTTTTGGGTTACCTCCTCCGTAGTCACTATGTCAAAGTACCAGCAAAAGATTGAAAAGGTCTCCCGGGTCCTACGTAGGCATCTGCCATCATACTGATGAGAGTACGGTACAACGGGGGGCATCTCCACCTCTGGCTCCGGAGCAAGGGTCGGGAAATATGCATATACCCAGAGCTGCAAGGAGAAGGCAACAGTGAGCGTACAGAAAGTACAGATACAGAGAATACAAAATGTAAAATGCAGAATGCAATGTATAGTATAGTGTACAAAAAGTATAGATACCAAGAATGCAGAATACAAAAAGCAAAAGGCAACAGTGAGTGTTCAGAAAGTACAAATACCGAGAATGTAGAGTGTAGAATACATAAATACAGTGTATAGATACAAAGGATTCAGAAAGTGCAAAGCAGAAAGCACAGAAACAAAAAATAGAAAATGTAAAGCAGAAATATAAAGCATTCCTCCCAAGCTTTCCAATAGCCTCTAACCCTATCTCCCTCCTGCAGGATATCGAGCTCATGTAGCCATATAGTGTGGCGAGGCCAACTCCTCCTTAGTCATAGAGCCGGACCTGAGGTAGGGTCACCAGAGCGCTCAGTAGATACAGCCCTACGGTGTTCCACTTGTTCGCAAACAAGGTGGTACCGAAGAGGAACATCAAAAAGTCTCGAGCATAATGCTCAGTCTCCTCTAGGGTCCGTGGCTCTCTCCCGCAGAAGTGCTCGGCGAACCAGCTATATCAGACCATGGCCGGTCTGAAGAGAAGAGGGCGTGCTCCCAGCAAGTACAGCCAAGCGTCCTCCCACTCGCCCATGTCCATGTCATAAGGGATCGGATCACCCCCTACTCCTACGCCTGTGAGCATGGAGAAGTCATAGGGAGTCATCGTCATCTCCCCGACGGTAGAGAAGTGGAAGGAGTTAGTGGTATCCCACCACCGCTCTACCAGTGCACCAAGAAGTGGTCGGCTCGCAATATGGCGTGATAGCCCAGTGTAGAACAAGCCGAAGCCAGCCTCGTCGATGATGTAGCGCACGCCAGCTGGGAGCTCCAGATACCAGTCCCTCACTGACGTGGCTCTGTAGCCCCTGATGGAGCGAGAGTCCTTCTATGATCAGAACAGTGATATGTAGTGATATGAGAACAGGCAGATGAAAGGCAGTGTAAGAAATACAGTGCAAGAGTGTGATTAAGGCAAGAAATGCAGTGTAAGCATACAGTTGAAGCAAGGAATACAGTGAAAGCAAGAAATGCAATGTAAAGTGAAGAAAGCATGAGAATACAGTGTATATCTCGGTGGTGCCGTAGGACAAATGGGAGTCCGGCTTAGCAAGAGGTCATCTGGTGCGCGTCGCGCGAACTCTCTGAAATGTCTAATACCCCTAGGTGGCAGTACATGTGTCCAAGGATGATATGTCGTCGGATCGAAAGGGCGTACTCCCGGCAGTAATAGCTCGGGCTCAGGCTCGGCCTCCATCTCTGTCGGAGGTGATAACTGGGGTGGGATCTCGAGGAGAGCTCCGTCATGTGGAATGATGTCTGCCATCTAGAAAGAAGATGAGAAAGTGGTCGAAAAATGAAGAAAAATGAGAAAAAAGGGAAAACATAGAAAAAGTCAACCCTAGGAAAGAGAAAATGGAAGGAAAAGTCAAAGCTCGGGAAAAGGCAAAAAACCCGAGAAAAACGCGAGGGAAACAAGCCTCAAGTTGTGAAACTCCAAGAAAAAGCACCGAAATCAAATTTCAATTGGTTCAAAACGAAGGAAACAAAGAGGGTTTAGTGAATAAACTTTGTGTGGGGCGTTGGGAAACGCGTAGAAAGCCCGGATCTAGAGAGAAAAAGTGTCTAGAGAGAGAGATGGAGGAATTTCAGACATGAGGAAGTGAGGAAATGATCCCTTGTGTCCTATATTTAAAGACCCGAGCCGAAAAGACCCAAATACCCCGAATCTATTATCGGTGGCTGGTAGGCCACTTTTGTGGCCGACAATGCTTTTTCGTGACCGGCGGCCTCCTTCTGTGGCCGGCCGGTGGCCTCCCTTGGAGTCTTGATGCTGTTTTGTGTCCTTGGTTTCCAAGAAGTGTAGGGATGGTTCATTGTTAGGTTCAGATTGTCTATGCGGAAGCTCAAAACTGTGTTTTCGGTGCACGATGTTCGTCACTTGTCAACATGAACAAGGTGTATCTTTAAACATATTGTAACTCTTCTGAGAGCTACATCAGAAGTTGCTACTGAATTTTTTTTTGTTGTCAAATTATGCTTTTGTACCTTGCATAGAATATGCATTTCACTTTGTTGCATAAAACATGCATGCCACTTTGTTGCGTAGAATATGCATTTCACATATATGTTGCACGTGCGTTGTCACAACCCAAACCCGCCCCTATGGGTTTAGCATCGTAACAGGCCAGTAATCCGTGATTACCGAAGGCCTGCTTAACAGTAATAACAGTAATACAGAGTACAGGGGCTGGCGGAAGCCAAAACAGTAATAAAAGATGTCCAATGAGCTGTGACAGTCTGTATGCAAAAGGACTTTTCATAACATATTCACATCATAACCAGAACAGTATATATATATACAACTTATACAGACATTCAGGTTAGGGACCAAATCCCTACCATAACAGTACAGTTCCAGTCTCAAGCAGTATATACAAAACAGAAACAGAAAAGGGGGAATCTAAAACACCCCAAAAGCCCTAGCTTGAAGGACTCAAAACCTCTTAGTGAGGCACAGTGATTGGCTTGACAAAAAGGGAGTTAAACCCAACGCTCCTAGCTCCGATCCGGTGCCTGTACACCTACATATATATATAAACAGTGAGCTAAAACCCAGTGAATAACATATGCGTAAAGAGGTTAAGAATGAATGTCCTTTCAGTATTTAAAACAGCCATTTGAACAGTATATCAGTTATTCGATCATAGCAGTCATAAGTGGTACACCCAATAGCAAACAGTACAGTAAGTCTTAACAGACCGAATAGTCAGTTGATGGCCATCATATCAGTAAACAGTAGTGGTTCCAACATGGGAATTGACAGAGATCTCTGTAACAGTAGCAGTAACAGTACAGTAACAGTAAATTGCTAGGGATGCCACGAATACAGTTTGCAAATAGGACAAACATTCATTCAGTAAGAAATATCATTTCAGAAAGCAGTACAGTTGGTCATTCAGAAAGTATTCATGATTGAATATATCTTTACAACATTTTTACTCACAGAGTTCTGGGCTACAGATAGGCTAGTGAGCGTCCTCGGATGCCAACCCTACACAGTTACAGGATGAACACGCACTAAGTTGCACGTTTGGGAAACAATAACTTAGTCCCTATCTTGACTTGGTGTGGTTCTATAGCATTATCCTCATTAAGATGCCTTAAACTAGGCCTAGGAATGCCTAGGATGGAATGAGGATGCAAAGAATCACTTTAAAACACTTTTCAAATTTTTGCTGAAACAGGGGTCCCACTGGAGCGTGGCTTTCTCTGCTCAAGCGAACATGCAGACAAAAGAGCTACGCTCGAGCGTGGCTTCCCTCGCTCGAGCGGACTGCAAAAGTACTGGATGCATGAAATTCACGATCGACGGGCGCTCGACCTCCGCTCGAGCGTGAGACGCAAGTCCTCGCTCGAGCGTGCATTTCCTTGCTCGAGCGAACTGTAAACACATGCAAAGTACTGGATACACGCATTTCACGCTCAAGCGTTACTTTCCCCGCTCGAGCGGACTATATGAACTCAGAGTGTACGCTTCAGCGTGGATCCAAAATCTGGAATTTCCAGATTTGTCTCCAAGCATGAAATTCAACATTTAAAGCATCAAATTTGATCCTTTTAGGCTAATTTTCTGGAAAACACTTTAAAACTCATAATATGACATGTTTCAAAGATCAATTTGCAAAATCAAAGCCCAAAGGTAGTTCAATTGAACCCATTTCCAAACAAAACTTCAAAAACATGATGTACATGCAACATGCATGAATTTAATCAACTTCAAAGCTTCTAATACAAGAACAAATGAGTTAATCCTTTCAAAAACATGATGAATTCATGAACTATAATCAAGATATGGACATGCATGTAGCAATTTCCATGATAACAACCTCAAAATGTTAGAACATGTACATGCATGCATGATTTAAGATTCAATTCAACATTTTGAACCAATTCTAGACTTAGATCACTAATGACTCATGGACCATGCAAGATACAGCTAGAATTCAAGTTCAAGAAGATGAGTTCAATTATGCAATCTACCTTCAATTTCTTCAAGTCTCCAAGCAATTCTCAAATGAAATCAAGCTTCCCCTAACTCTCTTTCTCTATTTCGGTTATGGTCTAGGAAAAAATGATGAAAAGTGAAGCCAAGCATATATAAATCAAGACTAAATAAATGGCCTAGCATTGCCCACTAATGGCAATTTGGTAAAAAGCTTGAACTAATGTAATTTAACTTAATTTAATCCAATTTAATCATACCAAATCAAATTTCAACTAAATTTACCATAAAACCACATAAATTCTAATTAACATGAAACACTAATCAATTTCTGATTCGGCCGCCGATAAGGCCTTCAATTTACAGTTCAAAACATAAAGCATGAACAGATCAATTAACAGTCAAACAGATAGAAGTGCGTTTAAACTAATACACTCAATCAATCAGTCAGAATTTCAGTCAATCAGTCACTTAACATGCTTAATCATAGTTAGCACTAATCAGTGGTGTTATCAGTAAACAGTGGTGAGGGTTGTCACAGTCTCCCCTCCTTACAAAGAGTTTGGTCCTCTAAACTCGAATTACCTTCATTTTGAAAGAACACTGGATCCAGAAGGAACAGTTCAGGATATCTCTTGATCATATCGTCTTCCCTTTCCCAAGTGGCATATACGCCACCATGGTTTTGCCAATCAACTTTCACTAACGGAATCTCTTTGTTCCTTAACTTCTTGATCCGTCGGTTTACAATCTGAATAGGCCGTTCTTCATAAGTGTAGTCATCACTTAGTACTACACGGGTAGGCTCAATCACATGGAAGGGATCCCGGAGGTAATCCCTCAACATTGAAATATGGAACACCTTATGCATATGCTCCATTTCAGGAGGAAGTGCTACTTGATACGCCACCGGATTAATCTTCTCAATAATCTCATACGGCCCGACATATCTCAGTGCTAGCTTGCCCTTGACTCCAAAACGAGTCTTGCCTTTCATCGGTGTCACCTTAACAAAAACATGATCACCTACTTCGTACTCTCTGTCTCGCCTTCGGACATTCGCATAACTTTTCTGTCGACTTTGTGCGGTTTTCAATCTCTGTTGAATCAGTTTCACTTTTTCGGTGGTTTCCTGTACAATCTCGGGCCCAAGCAAAGGCCCATCTCCAACTTCTGCCCAGCAAATCGGAGATCGACATTTCCTGCCATACAAAGCCTCGAACGGCGCCATACCAATGCTTGAATGAAAACTGTTGTTATAGGCGAATTCAGCCAACGGTAAGTGGCTTTCCCAATTTCCATGGAAATCAAGGACACACATTCTCAGTAAATCCTCCAGAGTCTGGATGGTTCTTTCTGACTGGCCATCTGTCTGAGGATGGTATGCACTACTCAGTCTCAGTTCAGTACCCAATGCTGTCTGTAGGCTTTGCCAGAAACTCGATGTAAACTTCGAGTCCCTATCAGAAACAATGGACATAGGCACTCCATGCAATCTAACAATCTCATCGATATAGAGTATAGCCAACTTGTTCGCATTATAAATTGTTTTGACAGGTAAGAAGTGAGCAGATTTAGTCAGTCTATCAACAATAACCCAAATTGAGTCCATACCTTTACTGGAGCGAGGTAAACCAACAATGAAATCCATAGTGATATGTTCCCATTTCCACTCCGGTATCGGTAAGGGTTGCAGTAAGCCTGCGGGTCATTGATGTTCGGCTTTAACTTGTTGGCAATGAAGACATTTCAACACAAAGTCAGCAATCTCTTTCTTCATTCCCGACCACCATAAATTCAGTTTCAAGTCTTGGTACATCTTCGTATTTCCTGGATGGATAGATAATTTCGAATTGTGGCCCTCTTGTAGAATTCTTCTTTTCAGTTCAGAATCACTCGGTACACACAACCTTCCCTGGAATTTCAATACATTGTTCTCAAATTTGAAATCCGCCTCGGTTTAGATTCTCGTTCATCAATGATCTTTTTCAAAAAGTCATCCTGTTGCTGTTTCTCTTTAATTTCCTGAATCAGTGCCGGTTGAGCAGAAATAGCGGCTAAGGTTCCACCTTGTTCGCGCAAAACAATCTCAACTTCAAATTTTTCAAGGTCACCTAGCAATTCTTTCTGTCCGGTGAGTAAACAGGCTAAATTTCCAATCGATTTCCGACTCAGTGCATCGACAACGGTGTTAGCTTTTCCTGGATGGTACAAAATTTGCAAGTCATAGTCTTTTATCAGTTCTAACCATCTCCGTTGTCTCATGTTCAGTTCTTTCTGTGTGAAGAAGTATTTCAAACTCTTGTGGTCTGTATACACCTCACATGTTGCCCCATAAAGGTAGTGACGCCAGATTTTCAATGCAAACACTACTGCAGCAAGTTCCAAGTCATGGGTCGGGTAGTTCTTTTCATGCGGTCTCAGTTGTCGGGAAGCATATGCAATAACTTTACCATTCTGCATTAAAACACATCCCAAACCCTTATAAGAAGCATCACTAAATATAGTATAACCATCCGTACCTGAGGGTAGGGTAAGAATTGGTGCAGTCACAAGTCGAGTCTTTAACTCTTGAAAGGCTGATTCTCTCTGATCGGTCCAGTCAAATGATATCCCCTTTTGAGTCAATTGAGTCAGTGGTAGGGCAATTTTGGAGAAGTCTTTGACAAACCTTCTGTAATACCTGGCTAGGCCTAGAAAACTTCGGACTTCGGTAACATTCGTCAGTCTAGGCCAATTCACTACTGCTTCAATTTTCTGCGGATCAACTGAAATTCCATCCTTACTGATTACATGTCCCAAAAACATAACATTGTCAAGCCAAAATTCACATTTTGTTAGTTTAGCATACAATTTTTGTTCTCTTAGGGTCTGTAGGGCAGTTCTCAAATGATGCTCATGTTCTTCCGTGCTTTTGGAATAAATTAAAATGTCATCTATGAAAACAACTACAAATTCATCAAGGTATGGTTTAAAAATTCTGTTCATAAGGTCCATAAATGCAGCAGGTGCATTGGTAACTCCGAAAGGCATAACAAGAAATTCGTAATGTCCATACCTCGTTCGAAAAGCAGTCTTTTCAGTGTCTGTCTTGACTTTCAATTGGTGGTAGCCGGATCTCAGGTCAATTTTAGAAACACTTGAGCACCCTCTAACTGGTCAAATAAATCATCAATACGAGGCAATGGATATTTATTTTTCACTGTTACCTTGTTCAATTCACGGTAGTCAATGCAAGAGTCTTAATGAGCCATCTTTCTTTTTCACAAACAAAATTGGAGCGCCCCACGGTGAAGTACTGGGCCTGATGAACTTCTTATTTAACAGTTCTTGCAGTTGAACTTTCAACTCTTTTAATTCAGTCGGTGCCATTCTGTAAGGAGCTTTAGAT
Organism: Camellia japonica; assembly: GCA_030407325.1. Taxonomy (NCBI): domain Eukaryota; kingdom Viridiplantae; phylum Streptophyta; class Magnoliopsida; order Ericales; family Theaceae; genus Camellia; species Camellia japonica. The sequence continues at coordinate 60,849,786 of JAPPVO010000059.1, read as the reverse complement.
ACTGGCTGTGTACCCGGAATCACATCAATGGTGAATTCAATCTCCCTATCAATCAAATCCCCTGGCAAGTCATCTGGAAAAACATCTGGGAATTCTCTGACTATAGGAATACTGTTCACATCAGTTTTAGCATCAGTAGGTACAGTCAATACACAACACAGATACCCTTTACACCCCTTTTTAATCAGTTTAAAAGCTCTCATGGATGAAATCAGATACCGGGGAGGTACTACTCCAACTCCATTAAACACAAATTCAGGCAGTCTAGGTGGACGAAAAACAACTTGTTTTGTTACACAGTCTATGGTAGCATGATATTTTGTTAACCAGTCCATTCCTAATATCACATCAAAGTGATCAATATTCAGAGGCAATAAATCAATATACAAATGAACATCCCCAACAATAATTTCATATGCAGGGTACATATAAGCACAAGTCATAGATCCTCCAACAGGTGAAGATACAACTAACAGATAGTTCATAGGTTCCAGTGGTTTATTTAATTTTCGTGAAAAAGCATGCGATACATGTGAATGTGTAAACCCCGAATCAATCAGAACATAAGCATTTTGAGTACAGATTGAGAGTATACCTGACACAACGGTCTCGATATTCTGTACATCTCCCGGTACGAGTGCGAACACTCGGCCTTGCCTCATAGGCTCTTTTCCAGTAGCTTTGGGATTAGGTTTTGGTGCTATAGCTGATGCTGTGGCGCTGCCTGCAGCTTTACTATTGCCCTGAGGAGCAGAAGGGCAATCCTTGACCATGTGGCCCACCTTGCCACACCTGTAACGAGCACCAGATATTTTATAGCAAACCCTTTTATGTTTCTTACCACATTCAGAACAGGCCGGTATGGAACCACTTCCCTGACTGGAACTGGTCGTTGACCCTGTATTTTGCTTTTTATTCAATGAACTGTTCCGGCCTTTCTTAAACTTGAAGCCTCGTCTTTTACCACGCCGCTCGGTCGCTGGTGTCTCAGTCTGTTTCAGTGCCTCGATGTTCGACTCAGCCATTATTGCTCGATCAAGAACATCTACATATATCAGTAGTTTCAGAACATTGATTCTGTCAAGGATTTCAACATTAAGGCCGCCTTCAAACTTCCTGGCCTTTTTGTAATCGGTATCCACCATGTGTGGTGCATATCTGGCGAGTTTAGTGAATTTCGATTCGTACTCAGCTACGAACATAGTGCCTTGTTTCAGTTGTTCAAATTCAGTCACTTTTCGGTCCCTGACACACTGTGGAAATATTTCTCAAAGAAGGCTCCCTTAAACTGAGCCCAATTCATGGCCGTATTGGTGTCGCGGACCAGCATCCACCACCTTCTGGCCTCTTCTTGTAAGGTGAAGGTAGCCAGTAACACTTTGTGTGCTTCAGAACACGAAAAGACTTCAAATAATTTCTCTGTTTCAAGACCCAGGCTTCGGCCTTTAGTGGTTCAAGGCCTCCTTGGAATGATGGCGGTTTCATTTTGCTAAACTTCTGTGTTAGAGCAATTATGTCATCATTCACATTCGGTTCCGGCTGTACCGGAGGAGGTGGGGGCTGTTGGTTCTGTTGTTGCCTTAAGGCCTCAGTTAACAATTCAACTGGTCTTTCTAGCCTTGCCATTCTGGCATCAGATGATTCTGTTTCATCAGTAATTCTTGCATTCTCCATTTCACTATAGACAATTATGGCAATTATAAACATAGACAGTTGCATACTTAACATATTAACACATTAGCACATATATTCATGTCATGGCCACACACACTTTTTCAATGCTCATGCAATGCCCTATTCACTTTTCTAGGACATCCTATAGCTCATTTGGACACATGTGTGCGGTATAATTCGTGGTTTGATATCGTTCTGATACCACTCTGTCACGACCCAAACTCGCCCCTATGGGTTTAGCACTGTAACCGGCCAGTAATTCGTGATTACCGAAGGCCTGCTTAACAGTAATAACAATAATACAGAGTACAGGGGCTGGTGGAAGCCAAAACAGTAATAAAAGATGTCCAATGAGCTGTGACAGTCTGTATGCAAAAGGACTTTTCATAACATATTCACATCATACCAGAACAGTATATATATATACAACTTACAGACATTCAGGTTAGGGACCAAATCCCTACCATAACAGTACAATGCCAGTCTCAAGCATATATACAAAATAGAAACAGAAAAGAGGAATCTAAAACACCCAAAACCCTAGCTTGAAGGACTCGAACCTCTCAGTGAGGCACAGTGGTTGGCTTGACAAAAAGGGAGTTAAACCCAACGCTCCTAGCTCTGATCCGGTGCCTGTACACCTACATATATATAAACAGTGAGCTAAAACCCAGTGAATAACATATGTGTAAAGAGGTTAAGAATGAATGTCCTTTCAGTATTTAAAACAGTCATTTGAACAGTATATCAGTTATTCGATCATAGTAGTCATAAGTGGTACACCCAATAGCAAACAGTACAGTAGGTCTTAACAGACCGAATAGTCAGTTGATGGCCATCATATCAGTAAACAGTAGTGGTTCCAACATGGGAACCGACAGAGATCTCTGTAACAGTAGCAGTAACAATACAGTAACAGTAAATTGCTATGGATGCCACGAATACAATTTGCAAATAGGACAAACATTCATTCAGTAAGAAATATCATTTCAGAAAGCAGTACAGTTGGTCATTCAGAAAATATTAATGATTGAATATATCTTTACAACATTGTTACTCACAGAGTTCTGGGCTACAGATAGGCTAGTGAGCGTCCTCGGATGCCAACCCTACACAGTTACAGGATGAACACGCACTAAGTTGCACGTTTGGGAAACAATAACTTACTCCCTATCTTGACTCGATGTGGTTCTATAGCATTATCCTCATTAAGATGCCTTAAACTAGGCCTAGGAATGCCTAGGATGGAATGAGGATGCAAAGATGCACTTTAAAACACTTTTCAAATTTTTGCTAAAACAGGGGTCCCGCTCGACCGTGGCTTTCTCCACTCGAGCGAACATGCAGACAAAAGAGCTACGCTTGAGTGTGGCTTCCCTCGCTCGAGCGGACTGCAAAAGTACTGGATGCATGAAATTCACACTCGACGGGCGCTCGACCCCCGCTCGAGCTTGAGACGCAAGTCCTCGTTCGAGCGTCCATTTCCTTGTTCGAGCGGACTGTAAACACCTGCAAAGTACTGGATACACGCATTTCACACTCGAGCGTTACTTTCCCCGCTCGAGCGGACTGTATGAACTCAGAGTGTACGCTCGAGCGTGAAGTTCCCCGCTCGAGCGTGGATCCAAAATCTGGAATTTCCAGATTTGTCTCCAAGCATGAAATTCAACATTTAAAGCATCAAATTCGATCCTTTTGGGCTAATTTTCTGGAAAACACTTTAAAACTCATAATATGACATGTTTCAAAGATCAATTTGCAAAATCAAAGCCCAAAGGTAGTTCAATTGAACCCATTTCCAAACAAAACTTCAAGAACATGATGTACATGCAACATGCATGAATTTAATCAACTTCAAAGCTTCTAATACAAGAACAAATGAGTTAATCCTTTCAAAAATATGATGAATTCATGAACTATAATCAAGATATGGACATGTATGTAGCAATTTCCATGACAACAACCTCAAAATGTTAAAACATGTACATGCATGCATGATTTAAGCTTCAATTCAACATTTTGAACCAATTCTAGACTTAGATCACTAATGACTCATGGACCATGCAAGATACAGCTAGAATTCAAGTTCAAGAAGATGATTCTCCTACCTTAGGTCTTCAATTTCAAGTCTAGGAGTTCAATTATGCAATCTACCTTCAATTTCTTCAAGTCTCCAAGCAATTCTCAAATGAAATCAAGCTTCCCCTAACTCTCTCTCTCTATTTTGGTTATGGTCTAGGAAAAAATGATGAAGAGTGAAGCCAAGCATATATAAATCAAGACTAAATAAATGGCCTAGCATTGCCCACTATTGGCAATTTGGTAAAAAGCTTGAACTAATGTAATTTAACTTAATTTAATCCAATTTAATCATACCAAATCAAATTTCAACTAAATTTATCATAAAACCACATAAATTCTAATTAACATGAAACACTAATCAATTTCTGATTCAGCCGCCGATAAAGCCTTCAATTTGCAGTTCAAAACATAAAGCATGAACAGATCAATTAACTGTCAAACAGATAGAAGTGTGTTTAAACTAATACACTCAATCAATCAGTCAGAATTTCAGTCAATTAGTCACTTAACATGCTTAATCATAGATTAGCACTAATCAGTGGTGTTATCAGTAAACAGTGGTGAGGGTTGTCACACGCGTCTAGCATCTATTATGAATCATGCATAGAATATGCTTCCGCTCTTGTTTCATACATAGAATCCGCTTTTGTTTCTCGCATGGAACATGCCATTAACATTGTATCTCGATTTTTGTCATGCATAGAACATGCATTCTTATTGTATTGCACTTGTTAAGTTTCTTTCTTACATAGACAAATGATATTTTATGTACGGTTCATTTATTCACTTTGTGCATTTATCGCACTCATTCACTTTGTGCATCTATCGCACTTGTTCACTTTGTGCATCTATCGCACTTGTTCATTCACTTTGTGCATCTATCGCACTCATTCACTTTGTGCATCTATCGCACTCATTCATTTTGTGCATCTATCACACTTGTTCGCTTTCGTGCATCTATCGCACTTGTTCCCCTTGTGCATCTATTGCACACCCCTCTCTTTTACCTCGGGATGTACAAAGTGCGCACCCGAGTGGTTGTTTCTCAGGACGCGCGAAAAACATCCCTGGGTGGGTTTTACCCGGGGACGTACGAAGTACGCGCCCGAGTGGTTGTTTATCTCAGGATGCGTGAAACGTGGCCTTGGGAGGGTTTCATCTTGGGACATGCAAAGCACGTGCCCGAGCAGTTTTTCAACCTTCAGATTGTTTAAGCTTGAGATTGAGGTCCATACTTAATGGTTTAACCCTCTTTTGGGGGGTTCATTATCAACGGCATGACACTTCTCTCTTGCCTTAAGCTATCCTTAGTTTGACACTTCCTTCTCTTTTAGAGGACTTACTCACCAATGGACTTAATTAGTTAAAGAATGGAAGGGTAATTAAAATGGGTAAACAAAAATGAAAACTAAAATTGTGCAAAGATAAGAATTTGATTGTGTTTTGGTGTGTTCAATCGGATGTTAATTGAACACAAGGAAAATTAGGGCATTTCATACTCAAAGTGATGAAATGTGCCAAGTTTCCTAGGTCTTCATTGCCCTTGATCATGCATGATAGGGTGATGGTTTTTGGTCTTGTTAGTGCATTTATTAAACTTGTACATCTTGGTTCCTTAGCCATCATGCAATGAAATTGCTTGAATTGATGGTTTGAGGACCAAGTGTATCACTCTTTTGAGATGTTTTGATGATAAAGAGGGATACACAGTACAAACAACCTGTGAGAATATCCTCTCTTTGCTCTGTTTGCTCTCTGTTACAGCAAGAAATGGTGCATCATCATTGGCCGACCATTGTTACTACCCGGCAGGCCATCAGTGTTGGACAGCAACCTTCTCTGGTCGCCCGCCGGCCACCACTTCTAGCCTGCCAGCCACCAGCGAATTTTGAGCAAAATGTTTGTGAAGCAGAGCAGAGTTGACCTGGAAGTGGAAAATTCGTGCAAGGGTTGTGCAACAGAGGCTTTCGGGGGTAGACAACAGACATTCTTCGGGTGGAAACCGAGCATGCATGGGCCTCCCTCGCTTCCCAGGACTACTTGACTAGTTTAATTAGCAATTAGTCATTTATTTGCTGTACTTAATTAGTTGTAGCTAATTAGTTTGTTTTGTACTTATTTAATTAGCTTAGATTGATTAATTAAATTAGTTTGTGTTGTACTTATTTAATTAGCTTAGCCTAGTTAAATTATTTAATTGTTGTAATATTTAATTATGTAACGCCCTCAAAATAATAAATAATCCCAACATCTAACAGTTCTATATACATGGTAGATAGATCACATTTCCAAACTTACATCAAAGTTAATATTTCAAAATGAGTCTTTCATATAAATTACAAATGTTTACAAACAAAATAAAATGCCCTGTGGGCTTACACCTTTCCAAGTTGTTACTTGGTTACACAAAAGAAGAATTCTAACTCTATTACAGGTAAAGCCCTCGGCTTGTATTTACATATGATCAATAAAACAAATGACAAAGCAGAGTCTTCAACTCTGAAAACCCCCGAAGCAAAGATCTGGAACTTAACACGTCTCCTGTACCTGAAAATGGTGTCCCAAGTAGGGTGAGCCAAAGCCCAGTAGAGATATGCTAAACCCCATATGAGAAATAACTAAAACAATAACATTCGACAAATGAATAACACATGTACACCAATTTACGTCCTTCTCATAATCCGACAACAATTACAGCCATGCTACCACCCACTTCTCTTAGTTAGCCCATTTAATTTCTAAATATGGTTCATTATCTAACCAAACAATTTAGGTGAGACAGCGCTCGACCTACTAACACATCCGTTATCCTTAATTCAAAATGAGACTACAACTCATGCAACTAATACTCCACTTAACAACTTTGTTCATGCATCTCAATTCATAAGGTTTCGGAACTCTCACCCCGGACACTCTGGCCCGCTTAATTAACTATGGAGCCCATCCCCAACCTCTTCCCAAATAGGGATACATAAATAATGTGTTAAAGTAAATGAACACATATGGAGTACATCCCCTATCTCCTCCCAAACAAAGATACATAAATAATGTGTTAAAGTATATGAACACATATGGAGTACATCCCCTATCTCCTCCTAAACAAAAATACATAAATAATGTATTTAAGCACTTCATCACATACCATGATCAATCAATACACATATTTGCTGTATTATTCCAACCATCACTTTCAATGACATAACACGTTCGATTAGTTTCAGTTTTCCCTAATCAACATACAATGTCTACAACAATCAAGACTATCCTCCACCGATAGCCCAAAACAGTTATCTCTAAACAGATAATAAATTCATCAACAGATAAAATATCGACAATCTCATAGGTGAGTGATTTAATTATCCAACTACACAATTTACTCCCACAATTTCCCAATTTCATTATTCTCAACTCAATTTCACCTTTTCCCAAATTAATTATTCAACATAAATAGGGCATTTTCCCCATTTTCTCAATATCAACCCTAAGGTTCAATTTCATCAATCTGACAACAATAACTCCATTTTCCAAGGTCTCTCATACACATAGAGTTTAACATTTGAAAACCCCCTTTTTATAACCACCAAACAAACCCTAACTTTCCCAAAATTATCCACATTACTAACTAATCAAAATGACTAATATTTATGTCAAAACTCATAAGAAGGAGTAGATCATCCCTACCTCAAAAGATGAGACCAAATGGAGAAGATGAAGAATTTCGAAATGCTCCAAAACCCAAGATTTTCGGATGGATAGGAAGTCCACACCAAGCTCTACACTTTTTACAAAGGCTCAAAGGTAGGAGATCACTAGAGGTAGATGATTCCTTAGAGAGAAGATGAAGTTTAGAGTGAGGTGCTCTCCAATGGAGGTTTTGAAAAAGTAAGAGAGAGAAAGAAAGTCAAAAAGTGATCCAAAAAGTGATTTCACGGATTGATATAAAAATCGCCCCGCTCGAGCGTGGAACTCCCCGCTCGAGCATCAGACACAGACTCATGCTCGAGCGTCGATTACATACTTCCAGAAGTTTTGCAGACCATGGTCCCCGCTCGAGCGTCAGACTCCCCGCTCGAGCAGAGGAACAAAATCGAAGATGCCCGCTCGAGCGTTAAAACTCGTGCTCGAGCGTCCACTGACCTATAGAGAAAATACTGGGAGATGAATACTCACGGTCGAGCGTCAAAACGCCCGCTCGAGCAGAGAAGCAACAACAAAGGGCTCGCTCGAGCGTGAAGGCCAAAATCTGGGCATCAACTTTTGGTTTTAAAACACAACCAACCTGCTCCAATCCTGCCCAACAGAACCCAAGACTCAAATACAGAGTAAAGGATGAGAATGAGAATATGACAACAACACAATCACGGAACCGAGTCCGGAATACAGTAAACAATATAAGAGAAGGACCGAGATCGCTATAAATTAGCTTAGATAGCTAGCTTATTTATTCAAGTTTTGTAATAATTAGTTAAGTAGTTTAGCTTAGCTAGTTTATTCATTCGGACCCTCCTGTGCGAGGGCATCAATGTTGTAATAACGTGTATGTCTTCCAACCCTATGTCTTTCTCCTTTTTATTTATCCACTTACGATGGTTAGATTAGGAGCATCACGTTTCATTTAGCATACCTTATGCTTGCATCCTTTCATTTTGTATTGCATGCACCAAAGCTTGGCACATCATTCTAACTGCATTATTGTTTAAATACTTTTTTGAATATGTGTTTAAACGCATGCTATGAAATTGTTGCAAATAACATGTTAAGTAGCCAAACCTATTTTAGTTGTATTATTGCATGTGTTGCATTAGTCATCTTGTATAGTTAGAAATCATGCATATTTTTCTAACTCTTTTGTTTTATCTTAGCTTGGAGTACTAGGTGAGTTTTTAGTACTTTAGCATACTTGCATGAGTGTGAGTGACTGCCATGACTAGCATGCTTTCCATGAGGCTAAGTGCATACTTGTTAAATTGTTTGAATGCTTGTGGATGAAGGCTTGTTGCTTGAATTGGAATGATTCAATGAATGTACGTTTAAGCCCACTTCGTCAAGTGGCAAATTCACAAGTTTTAAGCCCACTTTGTTAAGTGGCAAAGTCAATCCCTTTTCAAAAAACAAACATGAAATTAAATTGTTCCAATTCGGGCAAACTAGTCAATACTTGTTTATGCGCACATCATGTAGTAATGCTAGCCTAATAAACCAGAACAAGAGTATATAATGTTGATAAAAATCATGTCGTGATTAGTAGAGGCCGATCTTTGATCGGGCGAGCGGGGGTGCTCAATTCATGACCCTCCCCTCTCGTACCTAAGTTCCTGAGCCGAGACAATCTTGGTGATGACGGACACATGGCCTTTGGCGCAAGTCATGAGTTTCCTAAATTTTCCCAAAATAAATATTTAGGTAGCGACTTTGTATCTGGCAAAACAGTCTAATTTTGGCATTTTTAATTCAAAATCAATTTTCCAAATGATTTGCCGAATTTAGACTCTTTAGTGTTTATCAATTTCACATTGCACTTGTGAGATTAGATTCAGAACCACGGGAGTCCGAACTGTAGGGCTTCTTTCAAACTTCCGAAAGGGGGGCTCGAAAAAAGTCGAGCTACAGATATATCTTAACTATCTGCTTCTAGAGATATTTCTTGACTATCTGTATTAGTCATCATAAAGATTAGTTCTTTATTTGAACTTTCTTCATCACTAGAAATTTCATACAAGATTTCTTCTTCATCAGAAATTTATTCGCCATATATTTTTTCAAAGTATTGTTCTTCAAGAACGTTGGTAATTTTCTTTGCACTTTTTCCCCCTTTTTGGACATTCGGGTGCATAATGACCTTCTTCATTACAAATGTAACATCTGCAAGTTTTCTTTTTTGAAACACTTGTTGGATTCTTTTTTCGAACATATTTTTTTCTTTTTTGAAATAGTTTTTTTCTTTTTCCATGGTTTCTATTTATATTTTCTACATTTTTTAGAAAATCTTTTTCGCTTGGTAAATGTATTACAACCAATTTTTCAATTTTCTTTCAAAATTTTATCACAATATTTTTGACCATATTTTGAGTTGGAAATTTGATTTTTTATTTGTTTTTTCGTCTTTGCTTCTAAACACCGATTTGCTATTAGTCTTAGAATATATTTAATGTGGAAACCAAGATTATCATATTTTGCTTCCCTATTTTTTTGAGAAAATCAGGGTAAGTTTTAATGCATAACTCATGCCATGGATTAGGGAGTTTATGAAAAAATTGATCTAAGCAGGGTTGATTTGCTGGTGGATCATAAGATAATAATATTTTTTAAAAGTTTGAACATGGTCTTCAAAAAGACAAATGTTACACATTTCTAATTTAGTCAAAATATAATTTGCACCTTCTTACAAATTAGTGTCTCCTACAAAACCACATAAATTTTCTTTTATGATTTTTGCAAACTCAACTAATATTGTGTCAAGTGTGAGAAAATTGGCTAACAAAGCTGTTTTTTGATTTCTTCCAATTTCATATTTTTGCCACTGTCATAACCATTGCAAAACATCTCCATGGAGAGTTGCTGCAGCATAATCAAGGAACTTTTCCTTTGACTAACTATTTTTATAATTGGTAATAATGATGGACAATGATTGTGCCTAATCATCAATTACTTGTAGCTGGTTCTTAAATGGGACATGAGAGAAGTCTAAATAAGACCATTTTGAGCTATTGGATACTTATGATTGTTATCTTTTCTAGATATTATTGGCTTAGGTGCAGGATTGGAGGTACTTCTAGTGTTAGTATCATCTTCAACTTCATTTGTTTGAATAAAGTCAAAATTTTTTCCATCTCCCCATGTGTCAAACAACTCAGGATCAATCGGCTCTTCTGCCTTTCTTTTTCATTTATTTATATCTAGTGAAACATCTTGATCTATTGTTTCTTCAGATGAACATGATTGGTTATCATCATCATTAGTTGTCATAAAACACTTTTATACATATGTACACAAAAGTCCAAGTCATAAAACTTATGCACAAAAACAAAAACATGATTAGGGAATAAATCCCAACAGCAAAACTAAACTAGTCATAGCCACACTCAAAACCAATCTCTTTAACATTAAAAACACTTAATTTTAGATGCAAAAAGGTGAACTCTACACCACTCATGAAGCTTGGAAGCTTGACTGTTTGGAACCTTGCAGTGAGGCACATGATTATCAAAGTGTTTTCATGAGTTTGGAACGACCATGAAAGCTTTTACATGTTAAAATTCATTTTTGGAACTCAAATTTTCTGTCTAGAAACCTAGAAAATTCACAAATGGCTTGAGCGACCAAGTGGTGGCTCAAGCGACCAAGTGGTGGCTCAAGCGACCAAGTGGTGGCTCAAGCCAACATTTCAAGCTCTCAATATTTTTCACTCTACAAAAGTTGGCTCGAGCGACCAAATGGTGGCTCGAGCGAAGATGGCTCTAGCGACCAAAATATGTCTCTAGCCGTTTTCAAAAGGCATTTTGAGTTCATATCTTTGTTCTCGTCTCTTTTCGGGCATTCTTAAGCATGAATTATGACCTATTAAGGATTATAAGCTACGAAACAACATAAGTAAATGATTAGAAAAGACTCATTCGGTTTGAACATTGAGTTTCAACATGTGTACCGTTATGTGTAATGTGTAAGTTCGAACGTTGTGGAAGGACATCGAGCTAGTCAAGGTGAGTAATGTCTTTATAAAGATATTTTCGTATAAATCATTTTGAAATGGCTATGCTATATGATGTTTTATAAAATCTATGTTTTGTTTACAATAAGGAGGTGGTTGTCACATTCTCTCCCCCTTAACACGTTTGGTCCTCCAAACTCAATTACCTTCCTTCGGGAAGAACATAGGATCAAGTGGGAAGAGGTCCAAATATCTTTTCTTCATATCATCTTCTTTTTCCCAAGTCGCATAAATCCCATCGTGATTTTTCAAATCCACCTTCACTAATGAAATATATTTATTTCTTAACTTCTTAATTCGTCGTTTTACAATCTAAATGGGCCATTCCTCATAAGTATAATCATTACTCAAAAGTACATGGGTAGGCTCAATGACATGAAAAGGATCCCAGAGATAATCCCGCAACATTGAAACATGAAACACATTTTGCATATGCTCCATATCGGGAGGGAGAGCTACCTGATATGCCACTGGATTAATCTTCTCAACGATCTCATATGGCGCAATGTACCACGGTGCTAACTTAACCCTGGTTCCAACGAGTCTGCCCTTTCATTGGTGTCACTTTAATGAACACATGATTGCCCACTTCATATTCACTATCTCGTTTCTGAACATCCGCGTAACTTTGGCTTTGTTCAGTTTTCAATCATTACTAAATTAGCTTCACTTTTTCCATTGTTTCTTGCACAATTTTGGGCCGAGTAAAGGTCTATCTCCAACCTCAGCCCAACAAATTGGTGATCAACACTTTCTGCCATATACGCCTCGTAAGGTGCCATGCCAATGCTTGAATGGAAACTATTGTTGCAGGCAAATTCGGCTAAAGGCAAATGATTTTCTCAATTTCCTTGAAAGTCTAGCACACATATATGCAACATATTGATGGGTCATTTCACACACCAAAAATAAATACTAAATTATGCCAAATTCCTTAGAATAACGGTAAGTCCAAGTATTGATCCACAAGGACAAACGGGAAATTAAACTAATTTAATTGTTAAATTCCTAAATTAATTTTGATGAAAGAGATAGTTGTTCATCACCTACTGATAATTAAATTAAATAAAGCGAATAAACTAGCAATTAGAAGCAAAGATGAAGTTATTGATTTTGAGAAAAACATAGGCTAATGAATTCACCACTAGTTACATAAATAAGGCTTCAATTTGACATTCAATTATGTTACGATTCGAACTAAATAATACTTCGCAACTACAAGCTCGAAGCATTGACCAAGAGAATTATAACGTTCAATGTATAGGCATGAACCATCTCATCCAGTACAAGTCATTCGCTCTAAACTAGGATAGCAACACAACTCGTCCCTTGTAGTATGGCTGGTCTCATACCTTGAACATGAAAAAATAGAAAAATCATTGCATGGAAAGCATTCAACAATCATAAAAAGCAGAAAACTTGAAGAAATAATGGAAAATTATATTTGAAAACTTCATGAAACTATACAGTTGTTCAAACCATTACATAAAAGAAAACCAAAAAGAAAACCTATTTACTTAGCTAGGGTTTCATCAAAACCCTAGAAATAGGAGCCTAGCTACTCATGGAGGCGTGAGAAGAAGTAGAAGAAGAAGAAGCCTCCATGAAAATTGCCCTTAAAGATTGAGAAATATCTTTCCAAACCCTAACCCCTCATTTTCTTTGAAATATTTTTGAACCCTAATTACAGCCTCTTTTCTTCTTTTTATTCTCAGTAGAATAGGCTTGAATTTCCGCGCAAGCATCCCTAGATGGGCCGCTTGAGTGCCCTTAATTTTCGCTCAAGCGGTGGTGGGCCGCACGTGCAGTGGAGCTTGGCCACACGGTGAGGTGGCAAATCGGGAATTTTCACTACTCGCACGAAAAATCTGCTTTTGCGCCACTTTTTGCTTGAATTTGCATATTGCTTGCCAAATCTATACAAGTGCACAAAACACATCATCTCTACCAAATAAACAAAATTCAAAGACTATAAATGTAACTTAAACGGCCTCAATGTGTTACCTTTCGGCCTACATCACATCCCCCAACTTACATTTTGCTAGTCCTCAAGCAAAATAATAGAAATAAGAAAAGTAAAATACTCTAAGCCACTTTCATAGGGATTATGATTGCATTTAGCATATGCAACAAGCCTTTAAACTACAAAGTTACCCCAAATGAATGAGTATAGTCTCGTGAGGGTTTTCAGAAATGATACCCACAAACACTAACATATTCACATCTGCCCAACAACAATAAGTAATCACACTACTCCAATTATCAATTAACTTATGTGCCAACTACAATGTGATATTAAGACATGATCATTGAAGGCACAATGGACAAGCATGAAGAAATCTATTGAGCAAGAACCACAATTCAGTTATTACAAAAGTTAAGTCCCATGTAATTGCGAATGCTAGTAAACACATCATTAGTGCCATTTGTGTAAAGTGCAGTCCCTATAACTAGTTAACTGTCTACTATGATAGTCTAGTGTAACTCATAATAACACCCAACATATACAGAAAAACTAAACATTTGCAACTAGGATTCTCAAATTTTTCTCTCTCTCTCTCTCTTTTTTTTTAGACTGTGCAATGTCCTAATCCATTAAGCTTTCTAATCAACTCATGTAGCAAGCATTAGGCCAATGACTTCCTAACCAGACGAGTGTTAGGGCACTAGGTATGAAGACACCCCTATGGGCTTAATAACTCGAGCTAAAAAGGCTATGGATCCGAATAATTCATTATTTTTCCTTAACTGTGCAATGTCTAGGTCCTTTAAGCTTTCTAATTAACCCATGTAGCAAGTATTGGACCAATGACTCTCAAACCAGACGGTTTTGGGGCACTAGGTGTAGAGACACCCCTACGGGCTTAATAAATCGAGTCAAAGAGGCTACGAACCCAAACAAGTCAAGTTTATTTTTTTTAAATTTTTTTTGTGAGAATCAAGGCTACTCATTTATTCTTTTCTGCAACACTAACAATTATCAATGATGTACACCAGGGATTAAAATAAAGAGGTCACCGCTATAAAAGTATGTTCATGTGAATCAAGGCATACTCATGACAAGTGTACTAATACCACAAACACAAACAATTCTCCTAGTGCAAACATCACATGCGAGTATTTACCCAATAAACCCTTTTCATACAAGTCCACTATGTTCCCCAATTAACTTATGGTTATATCACCACCATATTGACAAAAAGTGAACATCAAGTGAAGTGGTACAATCAAGTGCAACAAGTACAAACATGAATTGTAAGTATAAATACCCTCACCCTCCAACTGGAATACAATATTGTCCTCAATGTAAGCAACTGTAAAGTAGATAGTAAAATGAGAGAGAGAGAGAGAGAGAGAGAGAGAGAGAGAGAAGGATATTACCATAAGGCATAGGCGTACATCCAATGAGGTAGGGACGAACCAAACACACACACACACACTATTTTTTTTTTTTACTGTACAGTAGGAAAGGAAAAGAAAAAGAAAATAAATATATCACTGATTTGGATCCTTCGGTGTTGGGGAAGTATTGCTCAAATAAGACATGCATCATTGTCCGAGTCTCAAATGCCTTATCATGAACCCTAGCGCCAAGCTGATCAAAACACTGCTGGCTCGACTCCCGATATGGCTCGACTCCCGATATGTATAGAAGTCAGTTTGCAGAGATGCAACTGACTGCTGATACTCGAGCTGATGGGCATTAACTTGGTCAAATGTCATCTGCAAGTAATCTCAATATGCCTGATAGTTTGTTTGGAGATCAACCATAGATTGCTGAATGGCTACTTGATTATCCAATATAACCTGATATTACGCGCACATCATACGGAATGGCACTGGTGCAACGGTGGGCTCTATCAGAACATCATTAGGATTGGTCGGGGCATCGGGGAGGACTAGTGGAGACGGTAGGCGAGCAACGGTCTAGTGCCATTGGGTTTTAGCATAGAGCGTTGGCGGCTAAAGCTGAACCTCATTGGGGTCAAGTGGGTAAGTCCATTGGCCTTTGATAAGTGCTGCAATGAGGTTGGCAAAGGGGAGGGCCCATGTAGAATCGCCTCGAGTGTTAGGCAATTTGACTTAGTTCAGTATACGGGCCATTTGGTTGAAGATCAATAAAGAGATGTCGACCTAAAAACCCGAAATCAAATCGATGCAAAGAGTGAAGGAAGTCCCCTCTCCGCTCTTCCTTGTGGCCTAAAGGTATGACATTCTTTTTGAAAACCATATCAAGAAAGAGAAGGCGGCGTAGTAAGTTAGCCTGATTGATGCTGGTGCAGTTGTCATCATCCTGTCGCCCTTCATAGACTTCGATCACTAATGTCGGGACTATGAGTTCCTGAGTGAACACCAGGAACTGCTCTGCATTGATAGTGAGCAATTTAGAACCTCAACAATGGAAGCTGGTGTGACCGCTAACTCCACTCCATCAACATTGGAAAGAAGGGCTCTCAGGGCCTCGTCACTGATATATATATTTTGATAAAATACTCGCACAATGCAAGGATAGGCGGGTTCAGTGACGTTACAGACGCCTAGTAGACCTCGGTCTTCAAGTTGTTTCACACTCTACATAGTGGGTTGGTGGCATCGGAAGAAGGCCACGTCAAAGGGTGTGTCAGAGGCAACTTGTTTGTTGTCCCAGATGGCGGTTGGCATATCCCTAGTTGCTATGTTGGTATTGCGAGGCCATTTGGGTGCTCAACGAGACGATAAAGCCATACCTACACAAAGTAAAACAATCAACACAACCAAAACATAGAACTATTATATCAGAACTCATCGAATATCGCATGCATGCACGAATCACTCAAAACCTCATTGTCATCACATCACTAGATTTTTTTTTTTTTTTTTTTTTGAATACTACCCTAAATTAACTTAGACCAAGTTAGCACGAAAAAATTGACAAGCAAAAAGATAAAATACAAAGAATAAGTAAATAAGTTAGTAAAGGAAAAGAGAAGAAAATAAAATAAAATAAAAATACATAAAATAAAAACAAAAATAAAAATAAACCACAAACCAATTAAACTAACAATTAGATTAAAGTTAAAGAAATTAGAACCACTAACTAAACAACTAAACTAAAATAGGCAACCACAAGCTATATTATTATTATCTATTTTTATTTTTTATTTTTTATTTTATTATTTTTATTTTTTTTGAGTTGCGCATACGCCGGAGATGGCCGCACGTGCGGTGGTCGGTTTCTTTGATGCCTAGAAATGTTTCCTTTTTTAAAATTTTTTTAATTTTAGGGTGGGCCGCACATGTGCCGAAGTTGGCCACCCGTGCGGTGGTCGGTTTCTAGGTTTCAACAAAAAAATTTTTTTTCTTCTTTCATATGGAAGGATGATGACGATGAACAATGCTAAAAAACTTTCCTTAAACTACCAATGTACTAATATTACAAGTGAAAACAAAATAGGTAGTGATTACCTTGAAAAAGTTTGAAGAAAAAGGATAAAGAAGAGAAGATGTAAGATCCGCCGAAAGGTCGTCGGTCGGAGGAGATGGTAATGCTCCGGTGGGAAGGTGGTGGTGAGAAAGGTTGGGTAAACATTGAAGGAAGAAGAGTTGGTGATGGTGGGGTTTAATTTGTGGGTTTGTGGAGTTTAGAGAGAGAGAGAGAGAGAGAGAGAGAGAGAGAGAGAGCAAAGAAGATGATAGGTAGAGAGAGAGAGTGTGTTGGGAAAGTGATGGGAGTGGGTCTAGGGTTTGACTTAAAGAAATCAAATTTTTTTTTTTTTTAGAAGAGAAATAAAATAAGTAAATAAAAATAAATAAATAAATAAATCTGCATGATTTTTTTTTAAGAAACATAAAATTAGTAAATAAATAAATAAATAAATAAATAATCTGCATGAATTCTTTTCTTCTTTTTTTTTGAACAAATCGCTCATGCACCCATGTAGGCCGCACGTGCGGTGAATTATGAGCCGTACCAACAGCGAAATTGGGCCGTTCCAGCAGCTGTGAAGCAGAACGATTTGGGGCCTCCGCTCGTGGCCCCATTTTTTTATTCTATTTTTTTAATGGACCGCTCGTGCGCCCATGTAGGCTGCATATATAGTGAATATCAGGCCACTCCAGCGATGGAATTGGGTTGCTCCAGCAACGCTTAAGCAGATACTTTTGGGCTTGGGCCGCAAGTGCTCCCTAGGCCGCAAGCTCGAGCGCCCAATGCTTGGACCTTCCGCTTATGCGCTCATTTAGGCCGCACGTGCGGTCTGCTTTTTCTTTTATTTATTTTAGTTTACACAACTACAGCCATTTAATCCCCAGCTCAACTTGTACCTTTATTTCACATTCAAAATAAGAATAACACTTTGAAAACATTTAAAAGCTCAATAAAGGTATAATCTTCACGCGAAAACCATGGTTACTACTTTTCTCCCTAACAATGTTTGTAACTTCCCCTATTCTTCAATAGGGTGACAGACTAAGTTGATCCGATATCTAGAATCTAGGTGCATAAAGCTAAGTCGACCTATGGGGCTGCCATACAAAGTTCAAGCCGGGGTGGTTTTGATGCAATCTCCACACTATTTAAGCCAGACTTTAGTCTAGAAAATTCCAAACCTTTGCGTTCTAGGCTTTACCATTCAAACTCTAGTTTCCACCATCTCAATTGGTCTCCTAAGAACTCACTACAAACACAGTTAGGTAGCTATACCAGACCATCAAATGCCGTTAGGGCACGACTAACACCAAAGGAATTACATCTTTAGAGGATTTAAAGTCTCCTAGACTCAAAACAATTACGATGAAAGATATATTAGGTCCGTCAAGTGGACAACCTCAATCATCTCCCCTCTCTCAATACCATCCACATAATGTTTCAATCTTTGGCCATTTACCTTGAAGGTCGTACCATCTTGTCAATTTTTAATCTCAACTGCCCCATGCAGAAATACTTCGATAACCTCATATAGGCCATCCTACCGAGACTGGAGTTTACTAGAAAACAACCGCAATTTGGCATTGACACACTTTTTGGTGAGGCTTGAAGGACTTACGAGAAATGTGTTTATCATGAAATGCCTTAGTCCCAGCCTTGTAAATTTTGGAGCTCTCATATGCATCATTGCGAAGCTCCTCTAACTCATTGAGTTGGAGTTTTCGATGGTCACCGACTGGGCCATATCAAAATTGAACTTCTTAATGGCCCACAAAGCCTGATGTTCTAACTCAACAGGGAGATGGCATGCTTTCCTGAACACAATCCTATATGGAGACATCCCGATGTGTGTCTTATATGTAATACGATAGGCCAAAAGTTCATCAACCAACCTAGTGGACCAATCTTTCCTATTGGGCCTCACAGTTTTCTCGAGGATGTGTTTGACTTCCCTATTAGAAACCTTTACTTGACCACTAGTCTGGGGGTGATACAGAGTGCCAACTTTGTGAGTGATCATGTATTTGCGAACCAATGCCTCGAAGAATCTGTTGCAATAATGTTTTCCACCGTCACTAATTATGGCACATGGGAACCCAAAATGACAGAAATGGTTTCATAGAGGAATTTAACCACAATTTTGTGGTCATTCATTTTGGTGGCCACTACCTCAACCCACTTGGAGACGTAGTCTATAGCCACCAAAATGTATTTAAATCCAAAAGATGGTGGAAAGGGACCTATGAAGTCAATGCCCCAAACATCAAAAATCTTAACAATCAAAATAGGGGACATCAGCATCATATCTTGTCATGACATAAAGCCCATTTGTTGACAATACACACAAGCTCTACGGAAGTTATGGGCATCTTTGAAGATAGAGGGCTAGTAGAACCCACATTGTAAGTCCTTGGTAGCTATTTTCTGCCCACTAAAATGGTCGCCACATGCATGAGAGTGATAAAAGGTAAGAATGCTACGGGTTTCAATCTCAGGCACACAATGTCAAATCACTTGATCTGGATAATACTCGAACAATTCTGGGTATTCCCAGAAATAGTGCTTGACTTGAAAGAAAAATCGGTCTTTGTCTTGCTTAGACCAAGTTTTAGTAATTTGCCTAACCGCCAAGTAATTCACTATGTGAGCAAACCATGGGAGGGTCACTTGTGATGCCACAAAAAGTTGCTCGTTTGGACATGAGTCATGCAAGGCTAAGGGATCACTCGTGTGCTCAATAAGGATTCTGGAAAGATGATTTGCAACGACATTCTTGGATCCCTTCTTGTCCCGAATTTCTAGGTCAAACTTCTGAAGAAGTAGAATCAACCTAATCAACCTAGGTTTGGTCTCCTTTTTAGACAATAAGTACCGCAAAGCAATGTGATCAGTGAGCACAATGACTTTAGACCCTAGGAGGTAGGACCATAACTTATCAAGTGCAAAGACAACAGCTAGTAACTCTTTCTCAGTGGTAGTGTAGTTTAATTGAGCATCAAAAAGAGTACAACTAGCATAGTATATAACATAGGGAACTTTATTCACCCTTTGGCTCAAGATGGCACCGAGGGCATAATTAGATGCATCACACATAATCTCGAAAGAAAGAGACACTCAGGTGATTGCATGATGGGGGCAGTAGAAAGTGCAGCTCAAAGTGTTTCAAATGCCACCAAATATGCTTTCTCAAAGACAAACGGGGCATCCTTGGCCAATAGAGTGCACGAGGTGTGAGATCTTACTAAAGTCTTTGATCAATCGGCGGTAAAAGCCCATGTGCCCTAAGAATGAGCACACTTGGTGCACAGAAGTAGGTGGGGAAGCTAGAGATCAAGTCAACCTTGGCCTTATCGACCTTTATACCACGAGGAGACATAATGTAACCCAACACAATACCCTCCCGAACCATAAAATAGCTCTTCTCCCAACTCAAAACAAGGTTTGTCTCCACATAACGAGTAAGGACTTTAAGTTAAGTTATGAAGACATTCCTCAAAAGACGGCCCAAACATAGAGAAGTTATCCATGAAGAGCTCTAAGAACTTTTCCACCATGTCAGACAAGATAACCATTATGCACCATTGAAATGTTGCTAGTGCATTGCAAAGTCCAAAGGGCATTTGGCGATAGGCAAAAATGCCAAAAGGACATGTGAAGGTGGTCTTTTAATGGTCATCAAGATACACAGGAACTTGATTATAACCAGAATAGCCATCAAGGAAACAATAGTTGCTTTACCCTGCTAACCGCTCCAGGATCTGATCAATGAAAGGTAAGGGAAAGTGATCCTTCCTAGTTATGTAATTGAGCCTACGATAATCAATGCATACTCGTCATCTGATGGTGGCTTGTGTGGGGACTAAGTCTCCTTGCTGTAGACGCGCCCTTGGGCCTCACTACAGTTCGGACTCGATTTGTCACGGTTCTTAATCTTGAACCAAAGAGTCCAAATCTGGCAAATCGTTTTGAGAAACAGATTTTTTGAAAGAAATGCCAAACATGGACTGCTTTGCCAGATACAGAGTCGCCACCTAAATATTTTTTATGGGGGAATTTAGGAAACCCTGACTCGGTGCCAAAGGCCACGTGTCCGTCATCCCAAAGTTGCCTCGGCTCGGGAACTTGTGTACGATTGGGGAAGGTCAGCTATGAGCACCCTCTCTCGCCCGATCCGAAGATCGGCCTCTACTAACCGTGATATCCTCTTTTGAAAACGTTATGTGTTCTTATTCCAGTTAATTAGCTAGAATTACTATGTGATGCGCACAACACAAAAGTATAGACTAGATCGCCTAATTTGGAACAAAACATTGCATATCCGTTTGTTTGGAAAACGCTTTGGAATTCGCTACTCGCAAGTAGGCTAAAACACGGATTTCAATGAGTTGTTCCAACTCAAACAATCTAACCTTCACCCACAGGCATTCAGGCAGTTTATATCATATAAGCATTCAGGCAGTTTCAATGGTAAGAATGCTGTCATGTTAACATTCACACTCGTGCGAGATGCTAAAGCATAAAATACTTACAATGTACTCCGAGCCAAAACAAAGAACATGTTAATAATCATGCATGATCCAAGTCCATGTTAAGTGGCTAATGCAGCGCATACAGAATGTCACTAGAATAGGCTCGGCTAATCTAAGGATGACATGTGAAATGCACAGATAGCATATATTCAAGTTAGATTTGAAATACTTATGCAGTTAGCATGATGCGCCGAGCCCGGTGCATGCAATACTGATGAATGATGCACGCATGCATAACATAAGGATGCTAAATTAAACATGTCCTAATACTAACCATCAAAAGCAGGTAAGTGAAAGGGAGAAAGAAGTGGGGGTTGGAAGACATGCACACACGCACCCACACTTATTACAAATTTACCCTCGCTTGGAGGGACCGAAAGAATAATACAATTTAATTAACCTACAAGCTAATTAAGTATTACAGACAAATTAAATTAGCTAAGCAAATTAACTAATCTAAGAAAGCAGCAAACAGCCTCGGGAAGAGGGTCCAATGCATGCGCGCTCGGCTCCGCTCGGAAAGCCACTGCCATGCACAAGTTGCCTCTGTTTTGACTGTTATCCTTCTCTGAAGACTGCACAAATCTCAGAATTGCTTCTCTACACACTGTGGAACACCACCGGCTGAGGGGATTGGTGACCGGCCATAGAGAATGGTCACCGGCCACAAAATACTCCATCGGCTAACAATGGATGGCCGGTTGGCACTGAAGATGGCGGCCGGCCAAATCTTCTTGCAGAATCTGATTTGACAGCAGCAGAGGACAATACTTGGCATGGCAATGCATTTCAAGCAATGTATGCACTAACCACACTCCTTATCATGTGTATGTCTCAAAGGAGGATGGGCCTCAATTCTCGGACCACCAATCACGCATTTCCATGCATGATGGCCCAAAGAATCAAGTGTGCATTTTGATATGGGATGCAATGCACATAAACACACAAGAAGGCCCAACCTCTATCATACTCACTTCAAGAGGTCAAGCATGCATGCTCATGCAATGCAATCCTAAGCATGTGAGCTAGCATGCAACCATGGAAATGCAAAGAAGCATACAGGGTGAGCATGCAAATAAGCAAAGGGATGGACTTAAACTAAATTAGGCAGCCCTTAAACAAGCCTAAAACAGTGGCCAACAACTAAGGAAATGAGGCCAAATGCACATATAAGCATGCATGCAAATAAGGTCCAACACCTAGGCACATAAAGGCAACTTCCAAGCACACTTGAAAGAGATTAAACATGGACAATTAGCATGCACATTAAGCTCTGAAATCATGTCAAAATGGTGCCAAACCAAGCAAACAAGACAAGTATGGCATGTAATTGGTCCAAATACTTGAGGCAAGCCAAGGAGACTTAAACCATGACTAAGTCAACCAAGCCTCATAAGGCCAAGAGGACTTAAAACAGGTTCAAGGCAAACCTAGACAATGCTAAGGGAACACCAAGATGGCATCTAAGTGGTTTAAACATGCAAGCATACTCAAAGGCCTAAACAAGGGGCATAAGACAACAACCTTCTAAAGCAACAAAGGAGTATCAAATGCAAGTATGCAAGCATGTTATAAGGACTGAAATAACATGGTAAGTGGTTCCAAACGACTGAAATGATGCAAGGATGGCATGCTCATGGTCAATGCATCAAGGCATGCAAAAGGGGATTACATGGTAGCTATGCAAAGCAAAACATGAATGACCCGAATGACCAAAAACAGACCTTGGAAACATTAAAATAAGCATATAAGCTTCACAAAGCTTGGCCAAAACACATGAGCATGGTAGTCTAAATGCTATGCATGTATTGAGGCAAATCATGGCATTACAAGGCATGTATGCTAAGCAAGCATGGTGTACCAAAACCAAGCAAAAACAGAGGTAATACATGGCAAAATACTACCAAATAACACTTAAGACATGGCCAACATGCACTTAAATTAGATGCTCAAACATGAGGCAAAAAAGGCCCTTTTCAAGGACAACAAGGAGAGGGGGTGGCCCTCTCCTTCCTAGGACCTCAAGGCACCATTCTCACCTCTAAAATCCCTCAAGATTTTAGTGGTGAGGAGGCCCAAACACAATGGTCCCGGAGCTCAACCAAAATGGCACAAAATGGAGCCTAGCAAGGCTTAAGAGGGGTCAAACAACCCCAAAGCTTAAAGCAACCTTAACCAACTATTTAGAGCACTCAAAAATAGAACTTTTATATGTTATACACAAAGCTCAAAAACAGTTGCAAGATAAGCAAAAAGAGTATGCAAAAATGGGGTAAAAAGGGACAAAAGTCTTACCCTTGTAGACCCTCTTAAAAAATGGTGGACCAGCTGGTTCTTTAGGTTCAAATCAGTCCAAAACCTCCAAGAACAACCTCCAAGGGCCTCAGCTCCAAGAAAAGGTGTGATGGTGGGTGTTTGTGTGCAAAACTAAGGCTAAACACACACAAAACACAAAAGAGAGGGAGGTATAGATATATGATAGATACAAATCCTAACCCTAAAAAACCAGAGCTCTTCTCTAAAATTTTGTAACCCTAATGAAGGGAGAGAAGACCTCCTCTTATAGAGCTCAATCTTGTAAGCTTACAAGACAAGCTAACTAAGAGGGAGATCCCTCCATACACGTGTATAGAGGGGAGCCAAATGCATGCCAGCTGCACAAAAATATCTGCAAAAGCAGATGCACAGTAGTCGGCTGGTCAAAAATGCAATTGACCAAAAAAAGATAGCCGGCCGGCCATCTATAGTGCCGGCCGGCCAAACATTTGGCCGGTGGCAACAAAACACAGCCGGTGGCCTCAAGCCATGGCCGGTGGAGTGTGGGGATGTCCCACAAGCCACTCCCTGCCCCTCAAAGGCAAAACACAAGTGTTTGGTGCAAAACCAGACACAAAACAGTTGAGTCGAGAGATCCTGAGGCAAGGCGCGTAGCCGAGACCTCCGAGAACTCAAGATGAACACAAACATGGATGATCACCGAGTGCTCAAACGATGACGTCCAAGTCTTGAGGACGGTCAAAAATGGGGTGTCTACACTTGCTCTTTCTCAACAACAGTGATGCCCTATTTTTTGGGCACCACTTGCGTGGGTTCACCCACTTGCTATCTGAGATGGGGTATATAATACCTGCATCTAATAACTTCAACACCTCTTTTTTTACTACCTCTTTTGTGTTAGGATTAAGCCTCCGTTGCATTTCACGAGAATGTTTGGTGTCCTCCTCTAAGTGTATATGATGCATGCACATGGAGGGATCTATCCCTCTCAAATCGGCCACTAATCACCCTATAGCACTCCGATGCGCCATGAGAACACTCATTAATTGACTTTTCTACTCTGCAGTTAAGTCAGATGAAATGATGACTGGTGAAGTATCCTGAGGCCCTAAGAAGGCATACTTGAGTGTCGCCAGGAGTGGCTTCAACTCAAGTGTAGGTGGTGTGACTAAGGAATGTATGGCAAGCTCTCTAGACAGAGGAGAAAGGGACTCAATCGAGCTTTCCACAGAGGAAAATCCGGTGTAGGAGAATAATCAAGTAAAGCATTCACTTTTCCAATTGACCTGTCAATATCGAAATCCTTAAACCCAAAATGAGCTAAACAAGCCTTTAAAGGGTCCTCTACAAGAAAGGAGGGTAAAGCTTCCTCTACTATCTCACCCATAACATCCACAAATAAGCACTCCTCTCTTTCATGCGGTTATTGGGATGCTTGGAAAACATTGAGTTTCACTTGCATATTCCCAAATGAAACATCCATAACCCCAGTACAACAATTAATACATGCATTAGCCGTAGCCAAGAAAGGTCGACCTAAGATCACCGGGATTTTTTTCCTAGAGCTGGCCACCGGTTCCATATCTAAAACTAAAAAATCAACAGGAAAATGAAACCTATCGACCTTTACTAGCACATCCTCAATCATGCCACATGGCACTTTGAGGGACCGGTCAGCCAACTAGAGTGTGACAATAGCAGGCTTCAACTCACCAACCTCAAATTTCTTATACACAGAGTACGGCAACAAATTAACAATAGCCCCTAAATCTAACAAGGCCCTATCAATGAAATGGTCCCCTATAATACATGTAATGGTTGGGGCACCCGGGTCTTTAAGCTTAGGAGGTGTGTCACTCAATAAGATTGAGCTTACTTACTCCGTGAGTATGACATTTTGGGACACGTGTGTCCTAGATATACACTTTTGCTTATAAAGGTCCTTCAAAAATTTAGCATAGGAGGATACTTGATTAATTACCTCCAACAGGGGGAGGTTGATTTTAACTTGTTTAAAAGCCTCCATCATTGCTTCCATGGATGCCTCCTTCTTATTAAAAGGGGACGGTGTATCAAGGCATTGGGGAAAAGGCGCCTTAGGCACATATGGTGCCTTAGACTCATGTGAAGTACTAGGGACTAAGTCATCCCCTTTATGTGTTTCTCCCTCACCTTTGCTCTCATTGGTTTTACCACCATAGTCACCATTCTTAGCCCTAGTTGCATCAGATGCAATTGGCCGAGGCTCTAATTCCCTTCCACTCCTTAAAGTAATCACCGCTTGCACCTGTTCATGGTGTTTTCCATTCCTACTCGACCCTTTTGCCCCATATTGACCCTTAGGGTTGGCCACAGTTTAACTTTGTAATTTTTCCTCCTCCCTTCTATTCATATTATTAGCCATTTGACCTAATTGGGCCTCTAGCTTGGCAATGGAGTGAGTATGGGAGTGAACTATTGGTACTAACCCCTTAAGTTCTGAGAGAACTTCCAACACCTGAGACTCAAAGACCGAGTTTCCTCGAGGAACAAGCGGGGGTTGTGGTTGTCGGTAAGAAGATTAGTTGGCAAAATTATTAAAATTCTACCTTGGTGGTGGATGGTTGTAAGAAGTACCTTGTGAAGGAGGTCTCCATGAAAAATTAGGGTGATTTCTCCATCCCAGGTTATACGTGTTGGAATATGGGTCATTACCCGGTTTGGAGAATCCTTGAGCCGCATTTATATGCTCTTGGACTAATTTCGAAAATTGTGATGCCGAAGGGCACTCACTCAAGTCATAAGTAGGGCTCGCACAAATAATACATGTCTCGTGAAATTGAGGTTATGGTTGCTGTGTAGGGGCATGTCTCAAAGCTAATAATTGGTCCATTTTGTGGGACAATGCCTCTATTTGTTAGGCTAACTCTAGGTTTTACCGTACCTCATAAATGCCCCCTCTTTTCGGGGCTCCAACTACCGGTTGCTGGACTTGCCGGGCTGCGGAGGCATGGTGAAGGGAATTATCACTTAGGTTCTCAAATAATTGCCATGCCTCGGCATCATTTTTGGAAATGAGTGTCCCACCATAAGAAAAATCCACCATTTGGCGATGAGGCTCAATTAAGCCATAGTAAAAGGTTTGAAGAAGTTGCCAATCAGGCACTTGGTGTTAGGGACATTATTGGATAAGGTCACGAAGTCTTTCCCATGTTTCATGAAATTGCACGCCATCAATTTGAGCAAAATTGGTGATGGCTTGCCTGAGTTTGTTAGTCTTACCAATGGGAAAGTACTTCTCCAAAAACTTCTGTTGTAATTGGTCCCATGTTGTGATAGAATTAGTAGGTAAGGAGTTCAGCCAATGTTTGGCTTTGTCCTTCAGTGAAAATGGGAACAATCGCAGCATTAAGGCCTCATTAGTGAAATTCTAGATCCTCACTGTAGAGCAAATTTCCAAAAATTCATACAGATGTTTGTAAGGATCATCATGAGCTAGTCCATGGAATGATGGGAGCATTTAGATGGTGCTGGACTAAATCTCATAATGAGTTGCGATGGTGTCAAGTAACTGAATACATGATGGTGATGTATATGCAGTGGGTGTGAAGTAATCCTTAAGGGTCTAGTTGAGCCCATTTAGGACATTCGGGTTCGCCATCTCTAACGGTTTGAAGTATGGATATGGATATTCAAGCCTAGGAACACGGGAAGCAGCTCTAAGGTTCCTAAGAGTCCTTTCTAGCTCAAGGTCCAAACTCCACAATTCAGGCAACAAGAACGGCACCCATGCATATACCACTCACACACGCACACTATGTTCCAACTCTGGTGCACTAATTTATGAAAGAAAAATACCAAAGGAGAAAATACTCACAACAGTTTAACGAAAATGCTTTACTCATCTTGTGGGTGCTTGACGTGTAGACCGTTGTCTCCAACCTCCACTTGAGTTCTCTATTTTTAGCACTATGGTTCTTTACTTGCAAGTATTTGGTCTTTTTTTTTTTTTTTAGCATTTTAGCGCTGCGGTTTGTTTTTAAAGCTCGGTTGCGCTCTGCTTGCACTTCAATGATAGCTCCACTTGCAAAAACTCTACACACTTAGCAACACAAAAGCATAAAATCAAAAACTAAAAATTAAAATAAGAATGTAACTACAAATTAATTAGTTTCGCCATAAGTCCCCGGCAACGGTGCCAAAATTTGATAGGTCGTTTCACACACCAAAACTAAATACTAAACTATACCAAATTCCTTAGAATAACGATAAGTCCAGGTATCAATCCATAAGGACAAACGGAGAATTAAACTAATTTAATTGTTAAATTCCTAAATTAACTTTGATAAAAGAGATGGTTGTTCATAACCTAATAATAATTAAGTTAAACAAAGAGAATAAACTAGCAATTAGAAGTAAAGATGAAGTTATTGATTTTGAGAAAAACCTAGGGTGATGAATTCACCACTATAAATAAGGCTTCAATTTGTGACTCAATTATGTTATGGTTCAAACTAAATAATACTTCGCAACTACAAGCTCGAAACAATGATCAAGAGAATTAACACGTTCAATATATAGGCACAAGTCATTTCAAATAGTACGAGTCGTTCACTAAACTAGGGTAGCAACATGACTCGTCCATCATAGTATGGCTCGTCTCATACCTTGAACATGAAAGAATAGAAAATCATTGCATGGAAAGCATTCAACAATCACAGAAAGTAGAATACTTGAAGAAATAATGAAAAATTATATTTAAAAACTTCTTGAAATCATACAACTATTCAAACCATTACATAAAAGAAAATCAAAAAGAAATCCTATTTACGTTGCTAGGGTTTCATCAAAACCCTAGAAATAGGAGCCTAGCCACTCATGGAGGCGTGGGAAGAGTAGAAGAAGAAGAAACCTCCACGAAAATTGCCCTTGAAGCTTGAGAAATCTCTTTCCAAACCCTAGCCACTCATTTTCTCTAAAATATTTTCGAACCCTAATTACAGCCTCTTTTTTCTTTTTATTCCCAGCAGAATAGGCTTGAATTTCTGCGCAAGCAAGCCTAGGTGGGCGGCTCGAGCACCCCTAATTTCCGCTCGAGTGATGGTGGGCCGCACGTGCGGTGGAGCCTAACCGCACGTGCGGTGAGGTTGCAGACTGAGAATTTTCACTACTCACACAGGGAATCTACTTTTGCACCACTTTTTGCTTGAATTTGCGTATTACCTATCAAATCTGTACAAGTGCACAAAACACATCATCTCCACTAAATAAACAAAATTCAAAGACTATAAACGTAACTTAAGCGGCCTTAATGTGGTACATTTCGACCTACATCACATATCCTCTAGAGTTTGGATTGTCCTTTCTGATTGGCCTTCGGTCTATGGATGATATGCACTGCTTACTCTCAATTCAGTCCCCAATGCCTTTTGCAAACTTTGCCAAAATCTTGATATGAATTTCGAGTCCCTATCAGAAACCATTGACACAGGCACTCTATGCAATCTCACAATCTCATTAATATAAATAGTAGCCAACTTTAAGTCTAATGGCACCTGTCTGGACTTCTCTTTTTGTCAGCCAACCTATGCGCCTCCCGTGGAGGTTCTAGATATGACAAGTGGTTAAGCCTATGTGATTGAGAATATAAGTTTTGTTTCTTCTGTCATGTTTGAACGAGTTTTTGTTTATTCTGTGTATAGAGCTAAGGCCCTTTTGACCTATCTGCATTATATGATGATGTCACGATATATGTATATAAGGTTTAAAGATTTTCTGTTTCCTATAAGTCTGCATAGTTCAATGGACGATGTATGTTTTTATTTTCCTTCTACAGCCCTTTATATTGTGATTCTATTAAGAGGCCTTCGGTAATCTTAAGATTACTGGCCGGTCATGATGCTAAACCTATAGGGGTGGGTTTGGGTCGTGACAAAGATTAATTAAGGAGGTGGTTGTCACAAGAACACACACTATTTATATTTGCAGACACTTTAGTGATATGCAAACTATGTTCATATTTGTTATTAACATTATTTTTTGTATTTTCAAAGCATATTGTATCTTTAGGATTAATTGCCATTATAGATTGTTGTTGGTACATAAGACCCTCCTAGTGTATATGTTTGGTGCCAAAAACCTCTCTTTATGATCGTAAAAGACTTAAAAATGCCTAATTATGGCTAATAGTCAAAGATCTTAATGAGTATATGGACTTTGACATACACTAAGCACATAGGTTTTACAACAACTATAAATAAAACAAATAATTATGCAGATATAAATACAAAGAATACACAATTAAAGTCTAAACTTAACTAATAATATTTTTCTAATTTTAAACACACCATACACACTTATATATGTTAAAATTAATACATGGATAGAAATACTTACATAGCTTGCTCTTGCTTTTAAAAGCTCTGCACCAAGCTGTGATACTAATTACAAAATCACCAAGGAAATGAGCTTTCTACTAGTATTATTCTACTATTTTATGGAGTTAGGAAATGAGAGAAGTTAGAGAAGTTAGGCAATGAAGAGATGGTGGGAATTTACATTGTTTCATTATGTTGGCTTCAATGCCAATTTATAGAATACAGCTTCATAAACAAACAAAACCAAAAACCTATCCTAGACTTAATGAATACCTAATCTATTGGACTTTACAAAAATCAATACGGCCAAACTTTGCACAACTTTTTAAAAAAGTTTTCAAGCCTAGTCATAGGCTTGCACAAATTTTCTACAAAAATAAATACAAAGATTTGCCAAAAGTCTTAAACATAAATGCAAAGCTACAATTATATACACATCTTTCAACAAACTACATTTAAATACACTGTCTACCCTCCGCGTTGTTCCAAGAGATAGATTGAAATAGATAAGATTTGGTTGATCTTATTTGTCATGTAACGTCGACTAAAAGGATTTGTTTGACCACTTTCTGCCTAATAATGCAGGTTGCTCCACTCATCCCGGATAAGGTTGGAGTTGATCATGAGACAACTGCATGTGATAGTGGGGTCCACTATGCTTCCACCCTGTTTACGAGATTATGATATTCTTCATCAGTCTCTGATGGGAATCAGGATCCTGGTTGTATTGCTCATTTCGATATTCTTCTACATCATTCGCGGTCATGGCTAGTTCTAGCGGAAGATTCAAATTATTTCTCTTTTTGAGATTTAACAACATGTCAAGAGCTTCATTAATTTGTTTATGAGACTTTTGATAAGTTATAGGAAAATGAGTTACACAAAG
This sequence comes from Camellia japonica, assembly GCA_030407325.1. NCBI lineage: Eukaryota > Viridiplantae > Streptophyta > Magnoliopsida > Ericales > Theaceae > Camellia > Camellia japonica. Next base: position 60,818,867 of record JAPPVO010000059.1, on the reverse strand, counting down.
AAAATCCTCTTACACTGAAAAAAAAAAAATTTAGGAAAATGAGTTACAAATAGTATTCTACCATCTGTGACCATGAATGGCAATTTTGCTTAGCCATGGATATTAGAAGCTACTTGTGAAACAGCTATTAGATTGTCTATCCAATATTCTGTTAAAGGAAGTTTTTGAATATTTTCCAATCTCTCCCTTCGGCGATCTTCATCTAAATAGCCATCTTCAAATTCGAAATCTTTTGTTTCTTTAAGATACCAAATTTGATATGGTTGGAAAAAAATGTTCTTGTTCTCGCTAACCGATTGTGCTGGAGATCCAAAAAATAAAATATTTACTCCATTAGAAGCATTTGACTACCAATGAGAGCATTGCTTTTATGATCATTGGATACTCTATATATTGGATTGGATCAAAAATTTAGAAAATAACTTGATTAGTTATTCCCCAATCTATGTCTTCAAAAAACCACATGTCATGATTTGCCATGATGGTTATTTTGGGAATTCCATCTTTAAAATTAAATTTGTCATAGGATTGCTCGAAGATTTGTCTAATCTTATCACGATGATCCTCAACTTGATTTTTTATTAAAAGAAAATTTTCTTTTAGAAGCAAAGACAAATTCTTTTTATTTGTTCAAAAACTAAATCAGAAAATTCATCTGATATGAGGTCTGATAGCTGAAGAAATTGTTTATTTTTTTGAAATTAAAATCTTCATTCCAATTCATTTGTTTAAGAATATTAAAACAAAGGTTTTGTAAATCTTTTAACTTAGTTGTCTGCTCAACTAATTTGTTGGCCAAAACTCCCATGTATTTTCGAAATTTCACTCTGTTGTCTACAATATGAGTTTTCCAAACTTCATTGAGTTCTGTATAAATTTCTCTGGATATGCCAAGGTTGAAAAAATCTCTTATTTCAAATTCATCCGGTTTAGATGTCTGAATATTTGTTGGAACTAGGTTAGTTCTCATTTAACAAAAAATATTTTGATAAACAGGCATAACTGGTGCACTGTAAAAAGCTTTTTTAGCTTGGAATTTATAACTAGCTCTTGGAAATCTGCAAACTTCCTTATTGCAATCGTTCCATTTTATGTAAATTCCAGGTTGTCTTCCTACAAACACAACGTACACTTTTTCTTGTCTAGGGATTGCTTTTTTAGCAATTGTCACCCAATCTCCTTATGTGGGTTGTTTACCCTTGTTCATTTTGTCCTCTTGGTCTGGAGGTCTCCTACAAAAATTAAAATTACTTGTTTATTAATTTAATTTTCTGAAAACAATTCCTACTAAGAAAATCTGGAAAAAAATTGTTAGTACCTTTAAGATGTTCAACATCAAAAGTATATTCAAAAATTTTATTATACCAAGCTAATCTTCTTCCTTGCTCAATAGGTTTTTTATTGCTCAAGAAATCTCTTACTGCCTGATTATCAGTGCGTACAATAAAATTTTCTAGGGCTAAATAAATCTGAAAACTTTTTATTGTCAACTTTATTGTATGTAATTCTTTTTCAAAATATATTTTTGTTCATTTGGTTAAAATGTTCCAGAATTATATTCACAAATTAGTTATTCTTTTTGTAATTTTATGGGTATTGGATTTTTTCTTGGTCTAATCCCATTTTTTGATAAAGGTATCTCTTTATCATGCCATAATTTACTTGGTTTTGCTTTGAGAACACATCCCCAACATAATTCTGAGGCATCTATCTTTAAATTAATTTATCACCTGGTTTTGGAAGATAAACGTCTGGTAAAGTTTTAATATTTTCTTTAATTTGTTTAATTAAAGCAACATCCTCTGTTGTCTATTCAAAATAACATTTTTCCTTAATTTGGTTAACCAAGGAATTTCTATTTTTGAAAGATTTTTGATAAAATTTCGTTTATAATTTAAAATCCCTAATAAACTCTATAATTGTGTTATATTTTCAATAGTATCAGGAAAATCTCGTACTTTGGACAAAATATGTTTCTATAATTTTAAACCTTTCTGGTTTAAAACTATTCCAAAAAATTCAATTGATTTTTTTTTTCTATTTCAATCTTTTTTGCTGACAAAATAATTCCATATTTTTGGAATTTGTCACAAAGTAATTTTAAATGTTTCTTATGCTCCTCTTGGGTTTTGGAGAAAATAAGTATATCATCAATATAAACTATAAAACAATCCTTAAGATCTTTAAAGATTGTATCCATCCACTGTTGAAATACCTATGGTGCTATATTTAACCCAAAAGGCATAACGTTCCAGTGGTAATGTCCTCTAGATGTACTGAAAGCTGTTATTTTTTTGACTCTTCAATCAATTTAATTTGCCAAAAACCACTCTTACAATCGAATTTACTAAAAGATTTTTTATCCTTTGGTTAAATTAATCAAAACATCTTTTCTTGGAATAAAATATCCATCAAATTCTAAATTTTCATTTAGCCGTTTATAGTTGACTACCATTCGAGCTTTTCCTTTTTTAATTTCAGCATGGTTTCTTACCATAAAAGTTGGACTAGAGTGAGGGCTTCTAGTTTCTTCAATTAATTTTTGTCTAAAAGTTCCTAAAGTTGAATATCAAATTCATATATATCTTGTCTAATATAGATCATTGGTCTTACTCTAATGATACATTAGGATCGTTCAATTTCAAACTACAATGACGCGAATTACGTTGCCATAGTTTTAATAGATTTTCACTAAAAATTTCTTCTAAAATTTTATAAATCCAATGTGATTCAACAATTTTTTTGATGATGGGAGTTAAATCACCATGCAGAATAGGCGCAAACTCTTTATCACAAACATATTTATGTTGTTCTACGAATGGAATATGAATTAAGACATTGTTTATTCTTAATGAAATGGTTTTTCCCTGTATTTGCATTGGAAGATATTTATATATAAAATTATTTCCAAGAAGGAAATCTCCATGCATATAAGGAAAATATAAAATTTTTGGTATAATAAACTTGCTATCATTTAGCCAAATAGCTATATTTTAGCCTTGAATTGTATGAAAATATAGTTTCCATCAATTCCAGTAACCAAAATTAGATGTTTCATTAATGTACATTTTTCTTTTAGTATAGCATTCCATTTACATGAGCTAATTGTAGCTCTTGTATCTATGAGAACACTAAGGCTATAAGGTTTATAACTTGCAAAATTAAATGTTCCCAACACATGTGTATCTTCTTTTTCCTTGGCTAGAAGAAAAAAAAATTCCATCATTTTTTGTTTGAAAATGATACATTTGTGCAGACTTAATATGTTCAGATTGTGTTCTTGTTCCTGGAAAAATAAGAATCTGAACATTTTTTGAAGCAATAGATTCCTAATTAGAATTATTACTCGATTCACCATCACTTAATTTTGAAAATAATTTGTTAGGAAAATCTTTTTCAAATACTGCAAACACCCCATTTTTTACAGAATAGAGCAAAAGCTGAGGCAAAAATAGAATTATTTTCTAACTATAAACAGAGTAGATTTTGGCAGCAAATAGAGAGGTTTCCGAGAGGATGTTCTCGATTATGCGCTCGTGGCTCCTCGCTTCCCATTCCATTAATTTAGTGCTTTAATATTAGTGTGTTGTAATTAATTAGTTAACTTAATTTCGATTTGTAATAATTAGTCAATTTAGTTCATTCATTTGGTATTTCTAATAATTAGTTTAATTAGGACATTCATTCGGACCCTCTTATGCAAGGGCCAATTTGTAAACACTTGTAATATTGTGTATGTCTTTCAACCCCCATTCTTTCTCCCTTTTATTTATTTGCTTACGATGGTTGCATGTAATATCATACTTTGGTCCCATATCATTACCATGTGTAAATATTCATGTTTGCATACATAGGGTTCGATTCATCATTCCAACATTATTGTCATTTCTTACTTACTTGAATACGTACGCTATCGCATGCTTTGAGTTGAACCATATGTCATGTTAATAAAATTGAACCTAGTAGTTGCATTTTTTATGTGTTGCATTAGTCACTTGCATATTAGAGCATGCATTTTTCTAACTATTTTCTTTTTTTTGGCTTGCCTCGGTTGAGTACTAGGTGAGCATTTCTTGCTTTAGCATATTGCATGTGTGTTGGTTTCCATATCAAGCATATTTACCATGAGGCTAAGTACTTATTTGATACATTTCTTGAATGCCTGTGGATGAAGGCTTTTTTGTTTAAGTTGGGATGATTTGATTAAATGCATATATGAGCTCACTTTTTTAAGTGGCACATATTCAAAATTCTTTTCAAACGAACATGAAATCATAGCATTCCAAAGTAGGTGAAATAGTCTATAATTGTGTATGTCACATAGTAATGATTGACATTGTAATCAGAACAAGAGCATATACTGTCTATAAAAATCAAATCATGATTAGTAGAGGCCGATCATTGATCGGGTGAGTGAGGTGCTCAATTCATGACCTTCCCCTCTCATACCTAAGTTCCCGAGCTGAGACACTTTGGTTATGACGGACAAGTGGCCTTTGGCATGAGTCATGGGTTTTCTAAATTTTTCAAAAATATTTAGATGGTGACTCTGAAATCTAGCAATCTAATCCATTTTTGGCATTTCTGATTGTAAATCGATTTTCTAAAGATTTGCCGGATTTGGACTCTCATTTGTGTTTTTCTCATTCACATTGCACTTGTAAAACCAGATTCAGAATCACGGAAGTCCGAACTGTAGGGCTATCGTATCTGAGGAGACTAAACCCCTCCGAGGAGCACGAAAGGCAAGCTACAATTTCTAGAGACTCCGCTGGGGAATTAGAGAACTTGACTTGAACTTCATGATGTGAAATTTTATTTACACATATATGTTCTTTGCATTGCATTTGCTTAGTGCTCTTAAGTCACTATGTTTTTCATCTGCTATTCGTAGACGACTTGTCGAAGGCTTTCCTAAAGAGCTTGCTAAAAGGCTGGCCGATCATGGGCTCTGCCATGTTGGAAACACAACCCTTGGATCTGGATTACCGCCGTACTACTTGATCGTCCTTTCACTTCTCGGTGTTAGGTGTGAGAGGTATATTAGGTAATCTTGCCAAGGTACCCGTTTTTGACCATTCGTCCCAGCTGTATATAGTAAAGCCATAGTAACTGTTCCAACTTAGGATAGGATGCTTACCCGGATGCACAATTTTGTGAAACTACTTGCTTGAAGTAGTAAAACCCTAGATCATGTCAAAATCTAGGACAGGGTAACCCTACCCCCTCATAGAAGTGTTTTGGCTCTTTGTACCTGGTATGTGCTTTATAGTGAAACTGTACAGGAATGCTTCATATCAATAGTACAGTTGATATAAGTTTGTGAGGGAAGAATTCAGTGGGAAATACGGTCCTTCAACTATGATGATAACTGTTGCAAATTGAGCCAAAGTCCTGTCCGATTTTTTATCATTGTTTTCCTTTTCTTTATTTCTTTTGTTAGGTAGTTTTGCAATCATAGCTTCAAAAATACTTGATATCCCCCAAGTTTTGTGGACTCGCTCTGGTTGACTTTGCAAAATCCGAGATCTAGTTGACAGTCAACAATGTTAGTCTCTCTCCCGCTAGTCACTCGAAGGAGAAGAACCAAGCAATTTTCGCCAGCACAGAGCACTCAGCAATCGCCTGTCCATTCTCACCGCTCAGCTTACCAATAGCTAACTCTCCCAGACCCACAATGGCACACAATAGTCCAGAAGAGGTTGTTGTTATGATGGCAGCTTTTCAAAGAACCATGGATACACTGAATCAAAGAATTGTTGCCCAGGATGAAACTATTGCTGAAATGCGACTCCCATCTGGGGCATCAACATCTACTGTACATCCAGTCCCAACTGCCCAACCGAATCCTGATCCACCTCCACCAGTTGAAAACTCTCAAATCTCGAATCTCTAAGAAATGTTAGCATAGGTTCAAGCTTTCAAACCTCTGGCACAGCCCCACGCGAACTTCTTCCTTTTGACACCAACGACATCGATCCAACTATGATAAAAATTGCCAGGCTAGAGAAGGCGCTCAAGAAATCTCAAGGTTTTAATTCCACCCCGGATATCGAAGATGGTTATACCGAGGCCTCTGTTAGATTATCGAAAAAGTTCAAGATGCCTTACATCGATAGATTTGATGGTAACAGAGATCCTATTGTTCATGTCCATCTCTTCTTAGATGTTTTGAAACCAATGGGCCTGACTCGGGGTCAGAAACTGTCATTATTCGAAAGAACTTTATTAGACGTGGCAGTTATTTGGTATGCCAAACTGAAGGACTCGACTAAACGGAACTGGGAAGAACTATCTAAGGGATTTGTTAATCAATATTTCTACAATACTCTGATAGAAGTAACGATCAGTGAGCTGGAAGCGACCACTTAGAATCCCAAGGAACCCTTCATTGACTTTGTTGCAAGATGGAGGGCAAAGGCAGCCAGAATAACAAGCAAGCCCTCAAAAAGGAAACAAGTCTGGTTGGTAGTTTAGAATCTCGAACCGGATATGTTACAAAGGATGATAGTTGCACCATTATCTACATTTGTTGCTTTGCATGAGTTGGGGGTTCAAATTGAAAGCGCATTTAAGAAAGGCATCATCCAAAGGACAAGTGAACCGGCAAAGAGGCCGTTTACCAGGAGTACCAATGCTAGTAATAACATTATTCCTAGGCCTACTAAAATCAACACCGTCACCACAACGGCTAAGATAGCCGATCCCTTCGCCAGTGCAACCTCACAACCCACTAGTCCAGCCCAAAACCAATATATAACCTTTACCCCCCTTCACATGAGCCCAGCTTGTGCTCTTAAACTTCGTATGGAAAAGGGGCACCTTGAGCCCCTTGACCCTCGACCTCTTCATGACCCACTCCCAGCCAAACATGATCCCACTTGATATTGTGTTTTTCACCAATAGCACAGTCACCCCACTGATCGTTGCTATCGCCTTCATCATGAGATCCAAGATCTCATCGACAATAAAATCATAGCTCCACCCTCAAAGCCAAATGTGATCACCAACCCACTTTTTGTCCACAACCAAGTCCTCCCACCAAAAAATATCAACCTTATCCATACACTACCACCTACCTTCAATCCCAGCATATATATCACCCCATCCCATCTGCCTAAGCCTAAGTGGTTATTCTTGAAAGTACAGATTTGTGCATGATGGATATAACACCCAAAACCCAATCAAGGCCTATAGTGAGGGGGGAGTGGAAGAGAAGAGGAATTCACTAAAGAAAGGGATGTCTGACACCCAAGTTGTGGAGAAGAGGCTCTCACTCGCGGAAGAGTATGACCCCAGCCAGTATATTTTGGCTTCTGACCAACCAAAGCTTGTAATCATACTACCAGATTCGCTCAGCATCAACGCCATTGGAGATAATAGGCCTAGGCAAAGTCTGGATGACTGGCCTGAACAAGGTCTTGATGACCTGGCAGAACTAGAAGAAGACTTAGAGAACCTTTACTTCTTCGAAGAAGAGGATGTAGGCAGTGTTCAGATCAGGTGGTGGGATCCGAGCCAGCTTGAATCCAGCCACGGGTGGTTGAGTAGCAAAGAGGAATCCGATACAGAAGAACAGATGAAGAAGAATCCGAAATGAGAGGAAATTGGTGAGAATAGCTAGGCTGAAGATATGCCTATCACTGAGAAGAAGAGAGCGTTAGAATAGTTCTAATGAGAGAGGATAGAGGAAATACAGCGAAAAATAGCCCCGGAGCACGAGAAATGGAAGAGAAAAGAAGAGGCCAAGTCAAAAGCAGACGATGTCCAAGGCACGGAAAAGCCCAAATGGGAATCCAGTGACAGGGAAAGGATGCCAAAAAAACTCAAATAGTATCGAAGGGCAGAGATTGAATCAGCCGCAGAGAAGGAGCGGCGTGCCGACAGAGGGCGTGACGTAAACATGATCCAGGTGGAGCTCAATAATGGCCTAGCAATGACTGAAGGAGAATGGTAGGAGGACAGTGATCTGAGCCTTGCATACACTGATAAGGGGTGGAAAATTGGTACCCTTGATAATATATGGTACGCAGATAAGATTACCACATGACCAAAAGTGGTCGTTATTTCAAACCCCCATCCCTAGATCAAGCAAAACCCTCGAGGCAAGCGGCTGAGTAGTCGAAAGAGGACATAAAAGAAGACCTGGTATTAAGGCAACTTAAGAAGACCCAGGCAGATATATCGATTTGGGGGTTGCTGATGGCTTTCCCGGAGCACAAGCAAATGTTGCTAGAGGCACTGAACAAGACTAAGCTGCCTATAGACACCACGACTCACCAATTGGTGTCCTTGGTTACATCTGGGGATATTACTCCAGTGTTGTCTTTCACAGACAAAGAGCTACCACCTGAAGGGTCCAACCACAACAAATCCCGGTATGTAACTTTGGAGAGCCGAAAGAAGTGGATCCCAGTAGTGCTGGTGGATACCGGCTCGGCAATTAACGTATGTCTATCAAGGGCCACTTATGCCATAGGCTTGAAGCCAGCTGACTTCATGCCTATAACTCAAGCTGTTCGTGCATAACGACAATTCCAGCCTTGATGTCATAGGAACCTTTAAGAGCCAAATTCTGATTGGCTCATCCGAGCATGAGGTTGAATTCCATGTGATAGACGTGCTAGCAACCTTTAATCTGCTCTTGGGAAGACCTTAGTTGTACCAAATGAAGGCAGTTTCATCAATGGTGCACCAACTAGTGAAATATCCATTCAAAAGAGGGATTGCTAATGTTTATGGCAATTCTTCAATCCACCCTCCCCTGGGAACCACCACGCCTTTGTTAGAAATACTCCAAGAAAAGGATGTGTTCCTCTCTGGCTTCTCCTTGGCAAAGGCCCGGCTGGTACAGTCTATCATGGCAAAGGATGAAAGGAACTATGTGAGCACCCAATCCAACCATATGATGAATAAGCAAGTTCAAATTCCCGGATCGGGATTGGATAGAAGCAGGAGGAAAGGAAATAATATTGCCAGAGAGGTAAGCCATAACCCCCATGCTTTCGGGTTAAGGTATGAGCCAACCGCAGAAGACTAGAAAAGGAATGGGGATGAATTGAAAGAGAGAGTTAAAGCCAAAAGGGCCATGAGGCAATTTGAATTGGTCGATAAGCTGATCAAGGGGACCCTAAACGAACGCTTTGTCCGTTAATAAGAAGATTTCCCTTTTTGTGGATTTTCGAATCCATGGATCGAACGGGAAACCAAGGTGAGATACTTCGGATTTGAGATCTTCTTTGATCATCAGTTGTTAGACAATAAGAAGGAAAAAGAGCAGATTGATCCGAGTGTCGGTACATGGCAAGAAAGAAATGCCAGCTCGAATAACGATGAAGAGAAACTGTTGGGGATGACACTAGCTAACCTACTGACGGATTCTAATGATGGGGCTGAGTCCATTAACTAGGAGGATAGTGTTACTATCTCTATGATCAGGGATGATCCAGCGGCATATTACTCTGATCTCATCGTGGACGCAACCGACGCTCCACGTCAAGTTTGGCAACTCGAAAGGGGCTCTATTGACAGTTCTGAACCAAATAATAAGCCTGAATATGATTCCACTGAGTCTGTTGAGTTGGAATCAGATTCGTGTCCTTCTAAGGAGTTTGAGTCTGGCACTTCCGGGGGTGGTAACCCAAGTACCAAGGTCTTGTCTAGGTCCTCTTTTGTATTTTCGCTTAAGTCAGTTGTAATTGAGGAACTAGAACTTCTGAATGAAAATGCTGCAGATTTCGTTTACTTTTCTGTGCTGTTAGTTTATTGCATTGACCAAGATTTTCAAAATTTTAATGAAAACGAAGAGGAAGAAATTCCTCAGGCTTTGAAAAACTTGATTAACCAAAAGGAGGAGAGGCGTGTTAAGCCCTGCATAAATGAAATCATTACAATTAATGTGGGTATTGAGAAGGATCCTCGCTTAGTCCAGGTTCACGTTGTCTTCGGAGGAATGTGAGCGTTTAATTACTTTATTAAAAGATTTCAAAGATGTTTTTGCATGGTCCTACGAAGGCATGCCTGGAATCGATCTTGAGATTGTATAGCATCGGATCCTTCTTGACCCCGAGGCCCAACCAGTCAAACAGAAACTCCGTAAAATCTGTCTAGATTGGGCATAGAAGGTTAAAGAGGAGGTCACCAAGTAGATTGATGCGAGATTCTTGATGATGTCTGAATACCTGACTTGGTTGGCCAATTTCATTCCGGTTCCAAAGAAGGATAACAGAATCAAGGTTTGTGTCGACTTTCGGGATCTGAACAGAGCTAGTCTGAAAGACAACTTTCTATTGCCACACATCGACGAGTTGGTAGACTTCATTGCCGGCCATGTGTTGCTATTGTTCATGGATGGGTTTTCTGGATATAACCAGATTTTGATGGCACTTGAGGATAGAGAGAAGATTGCATTCATCACGCCATGGGGTACCTACTCCTACAGAGTTATGCCATTTGGATTGAAGAACGCCGGGGCTACATATCAGAGAGCTACGACCACAATCTTACATGACATGATCCATAAGGAAGTTAAGGTGTACGTAGATGACATGATTGTAAAGTCCAAAAAGCGAGAAGGCCACTACACGTGCTGGAAAAATTCTTTGAACGGATTAGGGAGTACAGACTGAGGTTAAACCCACAAAAATGCACTTTTGGGGTAACTATAAGGAAAATGCAGGGATTTCTGATTACACAGAGGGGAATTGAAGTAGATCCATCCAAGATCAAGGCCATCTTAGAAATGTCACGACCAAGGACTAAAAATGAGGTGTGCAGCTTTCTGGGAAAAGTGCAATTCATGAAACGGTTTATCTCAAAATTAACCTTGACTTGTGAACCACTATTTGGTCTTTTGAAAAAGGGGAAGAAGTTCTGATAGAATGATCGATGCCAGTTCACTTTCGAACAAGTCAAGTAGTACTTTCAGAATCTGCATGTATTGTCGCCACCAGAACTGGGAAATCTGCTAATCATGTATCTGTCGGTAATAGAATCAACCATGGGGTGCATGCTAACACAAGAATCAGAAGCTAAGGTGGAGAAAGCCATCTACTATTTGAGCAAAAAGATGCTGGATTATGAGACCCGCTACAATCCTCTGGAAAAGGCTTGCTTAGCTTTGGTTTGGGCCACTAGGAAGTTGAGCCACTACCTGTTAGCCCACTCTGTAATTTTGGTTTCGAGATTAGATCCCATCAAATATCTCTTTGAGAAACCGGCACTTACGAGTAAGCTAGCTCGTCGGTTGCTTCTTCTCTCCGAATTTGACCTCAAGTACGTCACTCGCAAGTCAATCAAAGGGAAAGCAATAGTGGAATTTCTTACGTACCACCCAGTGGTGGGAGATGAAGCGATACAATATTTATTCCCAGATGAAGACATTCTGTAGGTAGAAGAGGAAATATGGACAATGTACTTTGACGGAGCGGCTAATCAATATGGTTATGGGATAGATGTGCTGCTTATAGCACCCGATGATTCCCATATACCCTCAGCTTTCAAACTCCGGTTCAAAGTGTCCAACAATAAAGCAGAGTACGAGGCGTGTATCGTTGGATTGGAAGCTGCCCTAAAACTAAGGGCAATAAGGTTGGACGTCATCAGAGACTCGAACCTGGTTGTTTCTCAAGCCAATAAGGATTGGAAGGTCAAGGAAGAGAAAATGAAGGTTTATCATCAGACTCTAGACATTCTGATTCTGAGGTTTGAAAAACTGACGTTTATACATCTGCTAAGAGAGAACAACCGATTTGCTGATGCGCTGGCAACTCTATCCTCCATGGTAGACATACCACTTGGGGTTAAGATACGTCTAATTATCATTGAAGAGAAGTATGCGCCTACTTACAAGACAATAGCCACAATAGATGAGGTTTAAGACAAGAACCCTTGGTATTATGACATTTAGAACTTTGTGGAGAAGGATGCATATCCACCAGGGGCAAATGCTAAGGATAAACGGGGAATACGACGTCTGGCCGTCCAGTTCATCATCTGCAGAAATAAGTTGTACAAGAGAGGGCATCTGGGAATGCACAAGCTCTGTGTTAAAGAAAAAGAGTCGAAACGTCTCATGGAGGCCATCCTCGAGAGGGGAGTGTGGAGCACACATAAATGGTGTGATGCTGGCTAGGAATATCCTCAGGCAAGGCTATTATTGGTCAACCATGGAAGAGGATTGTATCAGTTTTGTTCGGCGACGCCACAAATGTCAAATCCATGCTAATCGCATGAACATCTCGTCGCCAAAGCTTTACAACATGACTTCACCATGGCCTTTCTCAGTCTAGGGAATTGACATCGTCGGGGCAGTCTCGCCAAAGGGTTTAAATGGACATGAGTTCATCTTGGTAGCAATCGACTATTTTACCAAGTGGGTGGAAGCACAGTCATATTCTGTGTTGAAGGTGTCACATGTGACAAAGTTCATCAGGAACAACATCATTTATAGGTAGGGGGTGCCAAATGAGATCATATCGGACAATGGCTCACACTTCAAGAAGGAGGTGGTGGATTTTCTTGAGAAATACAACATGGCTTTTCACAAGTCATCAAGATGTAGACCACATACCAACGAAGCCATTGAAGCCGCCAACAAGAATATCAAGAACATCCTATGGAAGATAGTGGAGACTTATAAGGACTGGCCAAATAAACTGCCTTTTGTACTCTGGGGTTTTAGAACTTCAATTCGAACATCTACAGGGGCTACCCCCTATTCCTTGGTATATGGGATGGAAGTTGTTTTACTGATCGAGATTGAAGTACCGTCACTGAGGATCAAGACCGAGTGTCAGATAGCAAAGACGGATTGGCAGCAGAACATATGCGAGGAATTAATGTTGTTTGACGAGAGAAGGTTGAAGGCGTTGTATCACATCCAAGGTTATCAGCGCAAAATTGCCAGGGCTTTCAATAAGAAAGTCAAGTCAAGAAACCTCAAAGAAGGAGACATGGTGCTAAAAGACAACCGAGCCCCCATTCATGACCCTAAAGGCAAGTTCCAATCCAGTTAGACTGGTCCCTACATCATCAAATCTATTTGGTCGGGAGGGAGTGATCATCCTTATGGATCTGGATGGCTTGGAGTTCTCGCAACCAATTAACATGGACAAGTTGAAAAAATACTATCCCTGAGAGGCTCGCTAGGCCAAAAACCCGAAAAGGTAACTTAGGCAAAGTTAGAGTATGAAAAATTGGAAATAAAGAAAAATAGAGCTCGCAATGTTGAAAACTCGAAATGGCAGCTTTGGCAAAGTTAGAGCGCAAAAGGAGAGAGTTAATACTCGAGTGAACTCGAACCGAACTACGTAAAGCCTGATTCCCATCATTGGGATACGTAGGCAACTTCATCCTAAAGTTTAACCATAACCATCTCCATCTCAACTGTCCTGTCTATTTGTCTTATCAATCCATGTTTTTCCATCATCTGTTAGCTTGGTTGTGTTACCTCCGTTTGGGCAGAAGGACTAGTTGTTGGCAGAGCAGTAATGGTAAATGCAACTGTAGGCAGTTACGATCTTGTTGATTCGGGGTTGTATGTCTTGAGGATTCATTCTATATGTGTCAGGTAGTGACCATTTTTGAAAATTGTTTTGAAAAGTTTTAAAGAAGCTGATTTTTTCAAAATTTTACCTTTTATAACACAAACCATTATTTGGACCAGAAAGAAAAATTTTCAGTGCTCACAACTTTAATTACATGATTTCAACACAAGTACATTCTCCAACTCTTAGGTTAAATCAAAGTTGCTTTTACATCATAAAAACTTGAAAAGAAAAGTCAAAAGCAATAAACTAGGGGCACAAATAAGTCATGTGCTAGTTCTCTATCTCCTACTCGCACTCGCAAAAATCTTTGCAGTCAAGGATGGCCCAACCTGTGTCTCATCCTCAAACCAAGCCAAGCCAAGCATTCGCTAGAAATAGTATAACTGAAGCTAGCAACTGGGGCCAAAAGCTCTCTCGTCCTCCAAGTAACAAGGTATCGAACCAATTGTGAAGCACGAACTGGAAATAGAGCAGGGCATTCCACTCCCTCATCTGGATAGGTCTGATCATGTCCAAACTGACGTCTGAACCGGAATGGAAAATAGAACACACAGTGCATGAGGCCAATCAACTGTATACCCGGCTGTTAAGACATGCTGTAACCTATCTCGGTCAAATTAAGCCAAGGGCAACGCCAAGCAATGTCAGCCGCAGATTTGCTACACATCCAGTCGCACCACAATCTCTATGAGGAAAATCCACTAGCTATAGACGAAAGAAGTAGGATTTGGCCGAATATTCAGGGCAAGGGTCCACCACCTTCAGCTTATCCATCAAACACACCTAGGAAGGGATGAAAAATAAAAGAGATTAAAGAATAAAGAAAAGTACGTTGAGAGAAAAAGTAAGGAAAGGGCTTTGAGAGAAAATAGAGGGTGAGTACCAAAGTGATGTGAGAAATCATAAATAAAAGAGGGTAGGAAATAATTCCTGGAGAAGCTGTAGACTCCCTGCAAATCGAGTAGTTTCTCGCCGATGGAAAGCATCTAAACCCATCAGGGTCTTGGCCAGTACCAAACCTATGCAACTCTGACCCTCTTTCGGACGTTGGGCTACTTCGATCAACCTAATGCTAGCTCCACCGCAACTAAGGGCAAGTAGGAAGTGTGCAAGTAAACATAAGCAAAGGACATGTTGATGATAACCTCGCTAGAGAAGGTCACCTCTCTCTCCAATACCGGAAAATCGATGAATCAAGCTGGGTATATCTAACTCCCCATCATGAGCCAAGGATCGGGCCTCGTGTAAAGTAAGCCCACATATCCGTTCAAGAGCCCGTGCATGGCCAAAACGGGGTTGAGGCATAATCTCCTTATCGCGCTGGGACTCCATTAATGCTTGAAACTCTTCGAGAGTGGGACACATCTCTTATGCTCCAAAGCGAAACACGTGTGTAACCAAGTTTCAACATCGAACAACGGCATGAAGGAACGGAAAACAAAGCAAAGTACAGCTCAATGGAAAAAGAGCATTTTTACCGAAATTGGCAAAATTTACCTTTTTCGTGTCATCCAAGGTGGTCATCCAATCCTTAAGCCTTCAACAAGAAAGATCTCCATTTTTGGAGAAAATAACAGTAAAGATGGTATTCTATCGAAAAAGGAGCAAGAGAACACCTTTATAGAAGATAAGGTTGCGTGAGTGGCTAACAGTTGTTGCCAACTATATCCAGCCACATGCCTTGGCCGGTCGGCCACCTTTCCTGGCTGGTTGACCAAGTGTGTTGGCCAGGCAGCTAGCAACAGTGTTATGTTTGGTCCTTCTTTGTTTTTGAGTCTTGTTTTGAGTCTTTTGTTTCTAACAAGTGTAAATAATTGTGTTTAGGTTGTTTTAGGCTTGTTTTTCCTTTATTGAGTTGTATTTTGCATTTTGGTCAGTTGACGCTCAATATCTAGTTACGAACATCATTCAAATACAAGCATTTTTAGTCTCAAAATCAGTTACGTTTCACGCAAGTGTGGTGCCACTCTCGAGGTGCTGTACACAAAACAAAATCCTTCCTTTATAAAACTGCATGGTTTTTACTGAATCATAGTTTTTACAAAAGAAAATACAAGTGTTTAAAACAAAAGTAACAAACCTATTTGAAACTATACAAGTGCTAAACTACCAAAACAAGAAGAAGAAAAATAAAAAAGAACACAAAATGAAAGTTAGGTATGTCGAGAGGCCCTCTTCATCCTCTTCCGATGAGGAGACTTAGGAGCACTATAGCCACCAGCACCGCTATCATCAGAGGAGTGGGACTTAGAGCCATCATTATCATCTCCGCTTCCTAGCCCAGGACCAGTCTCGGCATCCTCTCGGAGTGCCTGCTTACTGTCTCCTCGGTGCCGCTAGTCTCTACATCATCTCCACTCAAAATTGGCTCCAATGAGGAGGAAGTCTCCTCTGACTGAGACTCTCTGCTATGACTTGGGGCACCCCTGCCTCTACCCTAACCTCTACTCTCACCCCTGGCGCGTGCAGGAGCCTGTCTACCTCTCCTCCTCGTAACTAGAAGAAGTGCCACTGGTACCACCAGTGCTGCCGGTGCTACAGGTATAGGTGGAGCTTGAAAGCAAGAAACAAAGTATCAAAACAGTATCAGTGTAGATTCAGTATAAGTATGGAAAATCGAAACAGTATAATGCAGAATCAGTATGGGTATGAATCAGTGCAAGTCAAATACAGGAGAAAAGGTAGAATTCTTGATAACCATAGAGAGTAAACAATGCCTCCCTCCCCTGCACCATCTGGACCAAAAAGGCAACCAACTGGAGAAGGTCGTCTACGTAGTCCACTGGTACCTGCAAATGAGTTTGAACATTAGTATCCAGAAAAACGACTATGAAATGCAAACCACGAGGCAAAGTGCATACCTGCTACATGTCAAGGTCCCTGACATACCCATGCTCTTCCTCCGACAGCTCAATCGGAATCTGGTAGGCCGTCCTACTCAACCGCCAACATGGGATCGCAATCGGAATCACAAGAAGACCTGCTACATGAACAGTGGGAGCAGCCCCTCCAACATGGAACTCAACAGCTTGAGCAGCACCTCCGGTAGCAAGTGCATTGGCAGTGCCTCTTACACAAGCTCCAGTCAGGGGTGGCATCAGATGAGTCTAAATGAAGGCAGCATAGTCCCCAACCCCACGGAATAGGTTGGCGTCTTGCCTCACCATAAACTGAACAATGGCCTCAACGGGTAGACCATAAACTGTCCTCATAGATGGTGGAGGGCAATCAGGAACAACGGGATCCGGTGACCCCAGGGTCTGGCACACAAATCTCTCCCCTAAGTACCATGTTTGGAAGAAGGGGCCCTTTAGCAGGATCCGTAACTGGGGAGGTGTCCCAGGACCCGGCATAGTCATCTTTCGTACCATCTGACATCACCACCCATGGCTGGCACGTAACCTACGAATAGAGAATTCATAGTTATTAGTTGTCGTCAACTGTTAGAGTGTGGATCAAAGCAGTAGTAATAGAATGGAATGGATATGAGTTTCAGATTACCTCATGTACTGCCACTGTATTGAAGAATCGATGGTAGCAAGCGAAGATGGTATCTCCACGACACCGAGGATGGCACCAGCCATTGTACCGCTGAAAGTAGGGCATAGTAGCCTCTACCTCGTTCCTCGGCACAGGGACAAGGTCAAGGAAGTACGCGTAGACCCAAAGCTACAAGAAAAAATCAGTTTGTGAGTCAACAGGCAGAAACAGAGATAAAGACAGAAAGTGCAAAGTAGAAAGCAAAAATGTGCAAATAAAGATAAAGACAGAAAGTGCAAAGCAGAAAGCATAATGTGCAAACAGAGATAAAGACAGAAAGTGCAAAGTAGAAAGCATAATGAACAAACATAATTTGAAAGTGAAAATGCAGTGTGTACCTCTCAGGCTCTCCAGTAGCCCCTAACCTTGTTCCCCTTCTTACAAGAACTAGAGCTCATGTATCCATATAGGATGGCGGCGCCAGCGCCGTCCCAATCATAGAACCGCACCCGGGGCAAGACCACCAAAGCACTCAGCACGTACAAACCTACGGTATTCCACCTATTTGTAAACAAGGTGGTACCGAGAAGGTATATTAAGAAGCCCCCGGTGTACTGCTCAATCTTCTTCTGGGTCTCGGGATGGCTCCCGTGGAAGTGATCATAGAGCTAGTTATATCTCACCGTAGTTGGTCTGCCCAAGGGAGGGCGTGCACTAAACAAATGAATCCAAGCAGCCTCCCACTGGCCCATATCGATGTTAAAGGGGATCAGATCACCCCCTACTCGTAACCCCACGATCATAGAGAAGCCACAAGGGGTCATTGTCATCTCCCCCGTGGAGGAGAAGTGAAAGGAGTTGGTGGTGTCCCACCACCTTTCCGTCAACGCCCCAAGTAAGCCCTAGCTGACCTGGAGTCGCGCGAGCCCTGAGCAAAAAAAAGCCAAAGCCCGTCTCATCAACTAGCTCTTGGACTCGAGCAAGGAGCTCCTGATACCATTCTCTAGCCATCACTACCCCGTAGCCTCTCCAGGAGAGAGCATTGCCCTGTATTGAAAGAGAAGAATATGTTAGATGCATAACAGAATGAAAGACTGTAATGAAATGGCAAAGCAAGCAACACATGTAAAAGCAAAGCTTTTTACCTCAATGGCATCATGAGAGAGATGAGAGGTGTGCTCTCACAAAAGAAAATCCTCAGGCATGTCCTAGTGAAGTCCTCAAAATGCAACATGCCACCAGGGGCCATCGCGTGTATCCGTGGATGGTATGTGGCCAGGTTGAACGGCCTCACCCTCAGTGGTGGCCGCTCGGGCTTATGCTCGGGAGGATAGATCTGTTCAGCTACAATATCAGTAGCGATGTCCTTCGTCGCTCCGCCAGCCTCATTTAGCACTGGGACCTCATAAGGGACCCCATCATGTGGGATGTCATCCACCATGGAGAAATATAGTAATTGTGAGAGAAAATGAGGGAAAATGGGAAAAATAGGTGGAAAACCCAAAAAGTCAAACCCTAAGAGAGAGAAAAAAAGAGAAAAAGTCAAAACCTGGGGAAAAGTGCAGAAACCAAGAAAAACCCGTGAAAAATGAGCCCAAAACAATGAAAAGCCCAAAAACTCAACCAAAACAAAATCCAATCGATTCAAAGTGAAGAGAGCCAAGAGGGTTATACGAAAAAAAGTCACGTGGTTCGTTGGGTAACGTGCGCAGGGTGAAAATCTAAAAAGAGAGAGAGGATGATTTTGGATGATGAGTGTGAAAAAATAAGCCCTTCTTATGTTGTAAAGACCCACGGGTGTGAAATACCGAAACTGCCCCAAAGTTGGATCGGGTGGCCGGCCAACCATCCAAGTGTACGATCGGCCCTTTGTTTTGGCCAGCCGACCAACAAGTGGTCCAAAGTTGGTTTTTGCAAAGATCTTGCTTGTTCCATGCATATTTGGTCCTATTTTCATCTAGAGAAGGAAAATTTAAGTGTTTAGGTTTGTTTTGGCTTCAGAAAGTCCCGAGATTACGTCTCGGTTACATCATTCCGAGTCCTGTCATTTTTTCAAAGTGGAAAGGTGCCTCGAGCTTAAACCTGAGCAAGTTGTATCCTTTTTTGAACAGTTGAGAACTTCCGAATTGTAAGTTCGAAGTAAATTGAAGTTCTCTTTTCTTTCTTTTTCTGTTTTGTTTTGTTTTGTGAGATTTTTTTTCTAAAAACATCACTTTACTTTGCATCATGCTTAAAAACATTGTCCTCTGCATACATTGATATATTGATTATCACACTCATTGCATCCATTTACATCACATCATTGTATTGTTCGTCCTTTCACACCGGAGCATGTTTTAGGATTGTGGTCTTCTTTTGTCAAGACGTGTGAAGCACGTTCCTGAGCAGTTTTATCCCCTCAAGATGCGTGAGACGTGATCCCGAGAGGTTTTTATCTTAGGGTATGTGATGGCATATCCCTATGCACGGTAGGGTGTTCCTTGCCACTTTTTTTGTAGAGTGCTTTTGATAGCACTGCTTTTGTGGATCTTTTCTGTTACATTGCAGGGAACCTGCATCGCATCATATTCCATATCAATTACATCAATTATGTTGCGTCCATATGCATCATACTCTTTGTATTCACTCTTATCACGTGAGTGTGATTTGGCTGGCACCCTCCACCCTTTCTGTGCGAAGCGTAGTTTGGTATGGAGCTTTTCCCCTTTCTACGTGAAGCGTAGTTTGGCTTGTACCCCTCCCCTTATCGCGTGAGTGCGATTCGGCTTGTACCTCTTCCCCTTATCACGTAAGTGTGATTTGGATTGTATCCCTTCTCTTATCGCGTAAGTGTGATTTGACTTGTACCCCTTCCCTTATCACGTGAGTTCGATTCGACTTGTACCTCTTCCCCTTATCATGTGAGTGTGATTTGGCTAGTACCCCTTCCCCTTATCGTGTGAGTGCGATTTGGCTTGTACCCCTCCCCTTATCACATGAGTGTGAATTGGCTTGCACCCTCCACCCTTTCTACACAAAATCTAGTTTGGTATGGAGCTTTTACCCTTTCATGTGAAATGTGTTAGGTTGCTCTTCTACTCGGTTAAAATCTTTCCTCTCTCCCTATGAAATACGGTGAGATACGCCTATTGGTTGCACCATTTTCCCTCCTTTTACGTGAAACATGTTTGGAATTGTTATGTGCTTACTCTTTTCCGTGTGAGGCACAATTAGATTTGTTTTAATTCAAGTTGGAGGCTTGTTTCATTCATATGCTTTCATCTTGTTATTGTTCATTGCATTATCTTGCATGATCATGGATTTTCAAAATAACCGGCTTTGCGAAGTGTGTAAGTCCAACTTTCAAGTGTATTCTTTGTGAATATCATTTGCATCTTGCCCTTGAACTACGTTGGTTTGATTATTTGCAAAGGGATACGTAGGCAACTTTCGAGTTCAACCATTTGCATTTACATTTTGATTGCTTGCCCAAGTCTTACAGCCTTGTCAAATGGGTCGTCTTCGGGCTTTGACTTTCACTCACGCCATTTCATGACTTCGAGCTCAGTCAAAGAGGGGCAAATGTAGACACCCCATTTTTTACCGCCCTTAAAACTTGGGCGCCTCACGTTGAACACTCGATGATGAAATAGTACGCTGTGCAAATCGTTCAATTTCTTCAGCAAAAGGCTTCGATTTTGAGCTTCAAGACCTAAAATCTTGCACCCCCTTTGGACTAAAACCTAATTTTTTTTCTAGCCTAACCACTCAGAGGCCTGCTGGCCCAGGTGGCCGGTAGACCAATTTTTATTGGCCAGTCGTCCACCTTCATGGCCGGTCGACCGGTCATGTTTAACGGCAGGCAGATTTTTACAGCCAATTGTCCCCCCTATGTGCATGTCTTGCACCAACTGGCTTATTACAAATATTTCTAATAGGGAACCTATTTTTCTATAAATACTTGACCATCCCTCATGGTTTTAGGTTAGAAAATTTTGCCAAGAGTAAAAACTTGCCAAACACTCTCCCTCTCTATCTTGCAATATACATACACTATACATACACTTCCTAAACTAAAATCTTGAGGCTTTTTACTGAGATTATTGAGCCAAAATTTCAGCTCTTGAGGGTGATCACTTTGTGGTTTGTGAACCAAAGAACATCCGCTCTTCAAGAGGTATAACTTTTTCCATCTTCTCCCTTGTTTACACTACTCTTTCATTCTCTTTTTCTTGCTGTTTATACACTATTTTGGACTGGTTTTGAGGGCTAAAACATGTGATTTAAAGGCTACCAAAGGTGGAGGGGTTAACCACCCTTTCTTGAACCTTATCCCATAGCTTATATCCTTGTTCTTCCCACTTATTTCTCAACTTTTAGCTACTGTTTTTTAGAGTTTTCAGAGGCCAAAACATTTGATTTAAAACTACCAAAAGTGGAGTAGTGGCCACCCTTCCCTAGGCTTACTTACTAGATTTATTCTCTTCCTTTTTTGCTTACTTTTTTTAGCTTTTTCAAAATGATTTCAGCATTGTTTTTCAATTTTGGGGCTGTTTTAATTATTTATTTAATTTATGCTTTGAATACTATGCTTGTGTTATTGTAAGTCCTCATGGATTTGGGGGTTTAGGCCATAGACACCAATTCATTTGAGTTGATAACTTTTCATTCCTTATTTTTCATGTAAAGAGTCTCACCTTTGTAATCACCTCTACATAACTATCTCTGCAACCTCCCTCCATTCTTTGTTAATTTTGATTAAAGAGTTGCATTTATCAAAAGATTATTGTTCAAGCATAAGAAAGAGACTTTCCATGCTTAATGATTTAATCTCTTTGGAGGTCATTACCAAGATACTACATCTCTCTCATGCTAAGCACAATCCCTTGTTTAAACATTTCTCTTTATCGACGGTGCCTTACTTCTAAGGGACTAACTTTTTAGTTAGAATCTTGGAAATCATAAAGAAAGGTTTCATTATAGCTTATTATCAAGCTTGGATTTAGAGTCATTATGGCCCTTTTCCGAGTTTGACTCTGAATCCCTTATCGCTCGTAAATGAGTTTGATTCCTCCTTTGTAATTTCTCCCGAAGAAAAGGGGTTGAAAGGCTCATTTCTCGAGTTAAGTCAATGCTTGATACGCTTTATTTCTTTTGGACTTAGTGGACATAATCTACGCTTTTGGACAAAAATGAAGAAAAGATAAGAAATGGAAAGGTAATGTAAAAGAGGCTAATAAAATTGGTGTAAAAAGAGGTAAAAAAAAAGTAATAAAATTGAGTTGGGTTCAATCGGACGTTATATTGAATGTATTACGGCTCGAATCATTATACACTCTTAGTGATGTTCAATGATTCAAGAAGCAATGTCCACTCATTTCCTTGAGGTAATTCCATGATAAGGAGGAGGTATTATTGGTCTTTTATTTCCATTTATTGAGCTTTTGTCCTAACGATTCATAGATCATCATGCAACAAAAGAATTGATGATTTGTGACTCGAATCTACTCCTCCCTTGATTATTTTCATGATAAGGAGAGGCAAAGAGGATAAACATCCCTTGGAAACACTCTGTTTTTGCTTTGTTTCAATTTTGTGGCAGCAAGGCAAAACCCAAAAACAGTGGTCGGCTGACCACTTCTCAAGGCCGGCCGGCCACCATTGTTTATGTAGGCAGTGTCATTTTTGTGGCAGAACAGAACAGAAGTTGAGGCAAAAATAGAATTATTTTCTGACTGCAAACAGAGTAGATTCTGGCAGCAAACAGAGAGGTTTCCAAAAGGATGTTCTCGGTCATGCACACGTGGCTCCTCGTTTCCCGTTCCATTAATTTAATGCTTTAATAATAGTGTATTGTAATTAATTAGTTAGCTTAATTCGGATTTGTAATAATTAGTCAATTTAGTTCATTCATTTGGTATTTGTAATAATTATTTTAATTAGGATATTCACTCGGACCCTCTTATGCGAGGGCCAATTTGTAAACATTTGTAATATTGTGTATGTCTTTCAATCACCATTTTTCTTCATTTTATGTACTTGCTTACAATGGTTGCATGTAATATCATATTTTGGTTCCATATCATTACCATGTGTAAATATTCATTTTTGCATACATAGGGTTCGGTTCATCGTTCTAACACGATTGTCATTTCCTACTTACTTGAATACGTGCGCTATCGTATGCTTTGAGTTGAACCATATGTCATGTTAATAACTTGCATTTTTTATGTGTTGCATTAGTTACTTGCATATTAACGCATGCATTTTTCTAACTATTTTCTTTTTTTTTTGGCTTGCCTCAGTGGAGTACTATGCGAGCATTTATTGCTTTAGCATATTGCATGTGTGTTGATGTTGCCATATCAAGCATATTTATCATGAGGCTAAGTGCTTATTTGATGCATCTCTTGAATGCATGTGGATAAAGGCTTTTTCGCTTAAGTTAGGATGATTTGATTAAATGCATATATGAGCTCGCTTTTTTAAGTGGCATATATTCAAAATTCCTTTCAAATGAACATGAAATCAAAGCATTTCAAAGTAGGTAAAATAGTCTATCCTTGTGTGCTTTACATAGTAATGATTAGCATAATAATCAGAACAAGAGCATATACTGTATATAAAAATCACATCATGATTAGTAGAGGCCGATCATTGATCAGGTGAGTGGGGTGCTCAATTCATGACTTTCCCCTCTCATACCTAAATTCTCGAGTCGAGACACTTTGGTTATAACGAACAAGTGGCCTTTGGCACGAGTCACGAGTCACAGACTTTCTAAATTTTTCAAAAATATTTAGGTGGCGACTCTAAAATCTAGCAATGTAGTCCACTTTGGCATTTCTAATTGTAAATCGATTTTTCAAAGATTTGCCGAATTTAGACTCTCATTTGTGTTTTTCTATTTCACATTGCACTTATGAAACCAAATTCAGAACTATAGGGAGTCTGAATCGTAGGGCTATCGTATCCAAGGAGACTAAACCTCTCTGAGGAGCACAAAAAACCAGCTATGAATACAAAAGTTTATCTTTTAATTTTTGGAACTGTATTTTGAATATATAATTTTTTTTCCTAATGCTTATATTTGCATTTGTGCAGGATTTTTTTTGTATTGGAAGATTCTCCTGGTCCTACTAGGTCAGGGATTAACCATTGTCTAGGGACTTCTAAATCACTCCAATTCATTAGACATGGTTGGATTGTCGTGTCAAATGGTCTTGGTTCAAAGATTTCAACAATTTTATTATCGTTTGATCTTATTTTTGTTTCAAGAAATTTGGTCAATTCGTGAATTGTTTTCCAACGAATGGCCAAATCATGGGAATTCGATTTCATTCCTAATCATTGTGTTTTAATTCTTATTCTGACTATGTCTTCAAGATTATGATTATTATAGAAATAAAGAAATTTGGTCTAACATTAAACCAAACTACTCTGTTAGTCAAATTAGATTGAATTCCTCGAATGATTGCTTTCATTGGGTTAGAAAATCTTTTATCAAAAATTACCGACAAAATAGGAGTATCTATCCCTTGTCAAAATAAGGTTGTTATGGTTACCTGTATTAATCCAATATGAATATATTGAATCTCAGGATATTTTTTTTTCCATTTTACAACTTTTTTTCTATCAAAAAAAGGAATATCAATGTTTCCTTCTTCTAACCATTTTGCTTGAGTGTTGCCACTGTATTGTTCAAACACTCATGCTAAAAAAATAAAAAAATAAAAAATAAAAAATAAAAAATAAAAAGAGTTAAATTTTGAAAGTTTGTAAATTTCTGGCATAACAACTTTTTGCATTTTTTCGAATTTTGCTAATTCTTTTTCCGTAAAAGTTTTTTCTTCTCCAATTACATCTCTTCGTTGTCTAACTTCTCTCATTTTCTAACTCCATAAAATAGTAGAATAATACTAGTAGAAAGCTCCTTTCCTTTATTATTTTGTAATTTATGAATATACTTCGACCCAAGAATACCAAGTTCCGACAATGCTCTTCATTGAACTCTCCGAGTCCAAAGGTTGTGAACACAATGTGAGACGAATGGGGAGCCAACCTTAGGAGAAGACAAAGAAACAAAACAAGAAGAAACTAAGAAAACACAACAATGTCATACTTGAGTCTCATTAGAGGGTTCTTGTATCACCAGAGAATATTTTGGAGCATAATTTGATGGATACCATTCCTTCAAACAATATTCATCTTCCATTGGTTGGTAGGCTTGGCTCCCTTTGGCATTCCCCTTGAAATATTTTTTAACCTAAGAAATGAAAAAGACAAAAAAAATCCTTTGACAGCCCCAACTTTTTGTTAAAAATATCACTTTCCAACCAAAAAAAAAAACAAAACAAAAAAAAAACAAAAAAACAAAAAAAACCATTGGATGCAGTGGTAATTAGGGGTGCTCACAGATTGATGTTTGACGATTTGGTTTGTAGTTTGAACCTACTCGCATGTCTACCGTTTGGAAAAAATTGAACCCACACTACAGTACAGATTGCAATTTGTGTGGATAAGGTTCGCGGATATGCGGCGGTTGTGAGTGGTTTACGAATTGGACTTTTCCTTTAAAATTTTATTTTTGAGCTTGTTTTTTCCCCCGCTTTTTAAATATTCTTTTTGGGCATTTTCCCCCTCTTTTTTAAATATTATTTTGGGCCATAAAATCACATAATTCGCATCATGAAATCATTATTTTGCAAATGATTTATCCAAATAAATTACAGCCTAACTATCCAATTTACTTCCAAAAGAAAACAGACCATAAGCACATGCTAGGATCAGTTAATTGACTCACATTCACTTTGTAAAAAAATGTATAAGCTAAACAATATATACAGATGCGGACGGGTGTGTGCTAGTGCGGATAAAACCCACAACTCGCTTGCAATCCGCAAAATAAGAAAATCTTAACCCGCATTTGACCCTAACAATTATGAAAAATTGTCCAAATGAGTACAGACGGTTCGGGTTGGCGGTTTTGCGGGTCAAATAACCCTATTCCCAGCCCTAGTGTTCATGGAACAGTTTGATAGTTTGATGACAAAATCGTAATTTTACTAATTTTTCAAGGTTGAAGGGTTGAGAAATTCTATTTCCACACACCTAAATAACTAGGAACACACTTAATGAATTTTTAATTTAATGGCAATTATACCCTAAACTTTAATGACCATAATAGACATCCAACAATACTTATAATATTATATATAAAAAATTTCTATACACATCTGTTAAAAAACAAAAAGATCTCCATGTACACATTTTGAGTTAAAAAAATAAACCCTAGTTTTTTTTCCATTGTTGTCACTTTACTTGCTGCATTCTCTATACTCCTTTATTACTTGCAAAACAATACTCTCAAAACATCTTTCATATTACTTTAATTTCTAGGTTTACAATCTATTATTTTTATTGTTTTCTTATCAATTCTACAATTTTTGATTGATTTTGATATGGAAGAGTTGCAAATTTATAGAAGTTCAAACTCAAGGAAAAATATGTCGGGTGACAGAAAAACAGTAATGAAAATGTTATTTTTTTTCGAGCAGTATTTTTTTTTTTTTTTAATTCGGAGAACCAGTATTAAATTTATGTATTAAATTCAGATATCAATCACCGAAATATATTTACTTCTTCGACATCTATATTTCAAAAATTGTTAATAAATTCGGTATTTCAGTTCCAATTTTTTTGAGGCCGAATATTTTAAATTTTTTCGGTTACCAAATGCCGAAATATATACTTTCATTCGGCTCTATAGTGCCAAATAAAAAAAAAATTTCCACCCCTTTTCCAGTGCATTACATGCACTGAGAAACTGAGGTTAAAGGGCCCAGTGTTTTATAGAGGTTTTTATAGAGTTCTTCCATGGATGGCTTCAATGGACTCACTTCAAACATTGGAGGTTTTTACTTCAAAGGAAGTCTTCAAGTTCACGTGGGTGGAAGTTTTTTAGTCTTCAAGTTTTCAAAAAGTGTGTGAAAAAGAGGGATAAGTATGTGTACAATAATATTTGAGTGAAGGATATTATTGTAATTTTTAGTGTGTGGATTGAGAAAAACAATCAATAAATAAATTAACAGTTGTGTGTATTGAAAAAAGATTTAGGCCAAGTTTGGGAACTTGTAAAAAAGCTAAAAAGCCAAAAAGTTACTCAAAAAGTTAAAAAGTTAACACTATTCACCAAAAGTCAACAATTACGGCTGCACAACTCCCAATTCGAATTTTTCCCTACAAATCAATTTTTACAATTTTTTATTACATATTTTTTTATAAAAGTCAAAAAGTTAACCCAAACATCCATATTTTCAACCTCAACATATTTTCAACCTCAATTTTTTAGTCCAAAAAGATAAAAAGTACACTTATTTAGAACATCCAAACAACCCCTTACTCTAAGTTATTTAGGTGAATGGAAATAGAATTTCCCTGAAGGGTTAGGCCCAAAACACTTAAATTCAATGCTAAACTGCCCAACAAGTTCAAAATCACAATGCGTTGACCTACACTGGATTCTGCGTGCATGCTATTGTTTAGGCCTTCAAATTAAGAAGTTACTATATTTGAAAAGAGTTTGAATGCTTAATTTCAATGCCTCATTAAATTCATTTTGAGTCACATTTGTTTCTAGGAAGCTTCTTATATATTTTAGATTCCAGATTTGAGAATTATTTTTGGCAGTTTTTTATACTTAATGTAATTTTGGCTTAATTTGGAGTGTGAATTGTGGCTTGATCACCAAGTATTGTTTGCTATATATTAAATTGTAAGACTTTGAGCCTAGTGAATTATTGTTGCATTAATAAAATTCAAAGAAAGATTTCTCATTTCCATATTATTCTTGGTTTTTTTGCTCATTTCATAGGCTTCTTCCCTGCATCACCATTAATAATAAAAAATAAAAAATAAAAAATAAAATCTCACTTTTTTCATTAAAAAAAATGTGTCAAACAATATACTTTTTTTTCGACCAAGTGTTTTGACTAAACCATTTCCGGAGCAATCAAAATCAACCACATTGGTCGATTACGACACCATTGTTGCCTAGCAGCAGTGTTATAATGGAAAATGACTAGTATACCTATCTCACCATTGTTTTGTAATTTCTTAATTTCTTACACGCTTACATTTTTTGACCTCTTATGCAACAACTATAAACAAACAAACAAGCAAAACATTTTTGCTTGGACAATCTCAACAAGAACTAGCATGACAAACTAAATTCAAATATTATAACAAACAAAGCATATCTTACACAATTATATAATACAATCAATGGTGAACAAAAATATATATGGGAGAGAATGAGGAGACAATAAGAGACATGAAACAAGCAATGTTATCAAATTGGCTATTATAGTGTAATTGAACTTAAGAAAGAAAGACATGAAGGTGGACAATCCAAGAAGGTTGCTGCTAATTGAGAAGGAATGTTTTCAGTTCCTTTAGCCACTCTCAACTTCTTTCACAGAATTTGAACTAGACATCTAGTCAAGTACTTTCTATTTAAAATATAAACATGTTTATAACTTTTCTAATAAAAATATATTCCACTTGCAAAAAAATAATAATAATCAAAGTTTGCTTGGCTTTGCAAATATGGGGATGAGAACATGGGATACTCCACTGAAGTTTTGAGCCTGAAAACATTCTAAAATCCTCAGCATAACCAATGCCATCTCTGGAAATACACAGTTTGTTTGCCACCCAAAAAGACCATTTTTCAGAAACCGAAACACAGATACTGAAAACTAGTTCTGAGTTTTCAGTTCAGTTCTTCTTCCCTGTACTTGAATGGGAACCCAAGAATACCTTCTTCTTCTTCTTCTTCTTCCTCTTCTTTTCTTTTCATGGTCAGCGTTGTTGGGCGCAGCGGAAGCTTCTTGATACCACTTGTTGGGATTAAACCAACACATGCCAGCAGAAGCACATACACACAATAACACATGCATACACTAAAAAGAGATAGACTAGTATTTAACGTGGTTCAGTCCAAATTCTACCACAAACAATAGAGATTACAATGTAAGATGAAAAATACGCCAAACCCACACTAATACAAGAGCCTCTTGTTAAAGAGTAACTGAAACCACTGAAATCCCACACTTCCCTGCTCACTTTTGGTGTTCTCAATTCCCAAGCTCTAGAGACTTTCCACTCACTGGTATTTTTACATCTCACCCCTCACATACTATCCCCACAAGCATTACCCTCTCTCTCTCTCTCTCTCTCTCTCTCTCTCTCTCTCTCTCTCTCGTGTGCACGCACTGGAGAGACACCCTCACTGCATTGGAGAGACTTCAACTCTATAGAAATCCAAAGCCCTCTTGGCAACAATAGGCTTGGCTTAAAAAAAAAAAAAAAAAAAAAAAACCCTACATCCCACATGTATACATATTGGGAGAGGCTTCTCTCTCACCTGCAATTGGACTGGGGGTGCTAACGCGTGTGGTGGGCCCTATGCTGAGTCTGTCTCGATGATCTAAATTATTCAATGTGCAGAACCTATTGAGTACATCATTAAACGAAGTCAATTCCAAGAAAAATGCACATTTTGGCCACACCCCTATGTGGGTGGACCCATTTTCCCCAACAAGCATCTCTAGAAAACTACCATGTTGATGGAAATAAATTAAGAAATGTCAGCAATTGGCCTCGTGAACAATGCTGGTTCTTGTTTTTCTTGTTATGTACTATCACAAGTGGTGCCATGTGTCATGTTACAACAAACACTAACTCGGTTGGCAACTTGAAATTTTAGCCAAAAAATTAAAAAGTCATTATAAGTTGTCACGTCACTCTCTATTTTCTGCCCATCTTTTCGTAAAAAGTCAAAAAGTTACTAAAATTTGTGTTCCCAAATCAAATTTCTATTTAACTTTTCTTCTTTTCTTTTTCTTTTGTTTTTTGGTCACTATCCTAATAATTCTTTCGGGTTTATTCGCTCCATCAATTTTGTCTTTCCATTACATAAAACATGAAGCAATATATATATTTGGAAAAATAAATAAACGTTTGGTGAATTGCATGAGGTGGTGACTGCAATAGAAGATCCAGATGTGGAGACAATTTACCAGACAAGTTTTTATTACTAGTTTTCAACAAAAAAAAAGCGCACACACAAACTTCGACAAACAATCACAAACACCATGCTATTTACCAAACAAGTTTTTGTTACTAGTTTTTAAACATGTAACAGCTGCAACTCTACTCGTGACCATGCTATTTCTTGTTCCACTTTTTATTGTACTCAAAGGCTATGTTTGATACATAACTAGATTTTTGATACCGTTTAGATTTGGTGACACTATGGAATTAGAATTGAAATTAACAATACGTAAAATAATGGATGAGTTATACATACCGTAAAATTACATGTACTATATATTTTGTTAAAATAGGATATAATCCCAACATTTTGGAAGATTAGCAATAACTTGGTACTACCAATCCCATTCATTTTGTCAACCAAACACAAAGTAGGGACAATTAAAAAACATGCGAGGCTCATGTGGACTTTACGGTACTACCAATCCCAATCCCCCATCAATCTCCCCTCCAATCTGCCTATCAAATAGGGCTCAAATGTCGTATAATTACAATGTTAGTAAGAACAGTAAAAATGGAAATTACTCTTCATAAATTGGTTCAAGGACAAAACTGATAGCCATTAACTTTATTTCCATTCACTCCGAATTTCTCTAATTTTGAAGGATTTCATAGGTTTTAAGACAAAACTCACTCAATTCTGCACCTTATAAACTACCCAAACAAATGATTTGAAAAAACAAACTCCCTTTTCCCCATAATCACCCACTCCAAACGGGCTGTTAGTATCAAGTAAAGATACCCCCAACTCATCTGTCAGTGTTTTTGTTTTTTCCTAACCATCTAATGAGACATCACCTGTTTGTGGCACGTTAACAACAGTATCAGAGGAGGAAGTGAGTATCAATTTCAAGGCAAATAACAGTGTAAAAACTGCCTAAATGTTTTGGACATGACAGGTATTATGGTACTTTATACTACTTAACCAATAAAAAAGATCAAGCAACTCAGAATAACTTCTGCAGCTGTGACAAAATTTTAAATCACAAACAATTAGCAAAAAATGCCATTTCAGCATGCAGATCTCAGTGCTCATTGAAATGATTTTTCAAAGAATAAAATGCCAAAACAATATTACCAGCACAGCAAAACACCATCTCATTCAAAAGCACCCAAATTATACAAACAGGGTTCCATAACAATCTTAATGCTTACCGAGCTCTACTCCTCTGTTTTCATCTATAAGCACTTTTAAATTGTTATTGGCCCGCTATTGCCTCCAGCAGAGAAAACAAATACTCCGTAAAGAGAATTCTAGCAATAATCTAATAAAATAGTGAATTTGTAACCTCATGAGTCGTGCGTCTTATCCAGGAGTTTCTCCCAGGCAAAGAAAAAACAAAGCCATTATAAGCGTGCAAGGATATCTGTTCTTGCCTGTTCCCTCGTCAGTCAAACATCTGCATAGAAATACTCTCAAATTAGTTATGCTGACATTGAGCTTGTAAAAAATTGCTCCATGTAAATATTGAAGCCATATAGCATTATAATTGATAATAACAATTTCCTTTATACCCATGAAACTTTTCTTTAGTATGCACAAGACCTCCAAAAACTAGGTCTCAATAGTAAGTTCAAGTCTAACCATTATTATATAATCAAGGGTGCAAGTTAGTTGTTGTGAACACTTTCTTTGTCATGCTTTTTATATTTTCCAAAAATAGCCATAATAATTGGTGAGTATGAGAATTGCCACAGACACAAAGCCGATTGATTTAGACATTTACAACTCCACAAACAGACGGTTTCTATTCATTTTCTTCATTCATAAACTACATATATTTTTGCACATGCGTTGCGTGTGCACCCGCTGCTATATAAGAATTAACATCAAAATCCACGAAAAGAAATGTCAGTTCACTTGAAGTAGAGGGTTTCCACATAGTTACTAAATGAAATGCTGATGTGGAAAACTGAAGCTCAACAGGCCATCCAAACAATGATTGAATTACCATGAAGGCTTACACTTCCAACTTATCCATTTTAGTCACAACAACCAAACATTATTGTAAGAATACAGAGAACAATATTGAATCTTGGCATGAGAGGACACCTTAGAAAGCTTAACAGTGTTGATCATCAAACAGTGCAGATAATGGCAATAAGAAAAATTAGTCAAGCTCCTTCAGCATCTTTCTCCAACCCACATATTTTTCCTTTCCTTTTTTTTTTTGTGGGGCCCAACTGAGATTTGCAACTTGATTTTGTCTAACTTCTTGACTTCATAAACGATCTTAAGCTTTGGAGTGTGTGGAAGATTTATTCTCAATTAACTAAGGCTGACTGGTCATGAGAATATAATCAGTCTCTCGATTTACAAATCCTAAGAAGCATGGGCACGGACACGTAACACGACATGCCAACATGTAAAATTTCAAAAAATTTAGGATACGACACGTGACACGCACAAAACATATATTTTATATATTTATTTATGTCATATATAAGGATAAGCACTTCTTATATGTCACGAATAATGCTATTCAATTCAAAGACAATAACAAAATGCTATGCGCAACACTAATTTCTAAATTCTAAAGAAGGAGAATAGGTATAAATTTACATAGTTTTTCTTTTATCATTGGATTTCACGTTATTTTACTCAAATTTGTGTTGTATTTCATGTGTGCCTAAGCGATGTGCATGTGTCCTCCAATTGTCTAAAGCGCAGCCAAGTCTAGAAAATTTTAAAAACTAGTGGGACATATTTTGAGGTGTGCCTGACAAGGGTCAAGAAGTGTCCTGTTAGTGTCTTGTCGTGTCATGTTGGTGTCGCACTACTGTCTTAGAAGTGCATGTGTTTCTTAGTATAAAGCAGTTGAGCAAATACCGGGTGATGTAGAGACCTTCACTTAAATAGAAATCCTAGAATGTCCTTATTTTAGTACACACTGGGAAATGTAAATAAATAGCCATGATGTAACATAACAATCAGTTGTGCACTCATTTTGGGAATGAATAAAAAATAATGTTGGCTAAACCAAGTGATGTAGGACAGCTTTTTTCCGAAACTTGATCACCCAATAACACTTATGTGTGGATTTTGTGTTGCGTGTTGGCAATGGAAAGTTCCAAGGATCAGGGTTAAAAAAAAAGGTTAAAAAAAGAATTTAGGATTTGCAAAGAAATAAAATAGGGCTACAAATAGGGCTGGAAATTGGATAGAATTCCAGAAAGCTACGTTGCAGGATTTCTAGAATCAATTGCAAGAATTCTCCGGACAACCACCGTTTTGGGGTTAGTGTTAACCTTTAAAGAGAACAGACGCAGAAATGGACACTGATGACATGATATGGGCATGTGTCAGGACAATTTTTTAAAAATAAATCATTACACAATACGCAGAGGACATAAATACATTTATATCAAAATAATACAATTACATATACATGAAAAAAATATCTAGATCATTTTTGACATTACAAATACATTTATTTATTATTGTATCATAGAAAGAAACTAGGGTTAGTTACATTTTTAGTTCCCAAAGTATGTTGTTTGTGTCATTTTGGTCATCAATGTTTAAATTGTGCCATTTTAGTCTCCAATATATAGAAAGTGTTTAATCTCCAACCTAACTTTGTCAATAGATGCTGTTAAAGTCTCCAATGTATAAAAAGTGTTTCAATTTGGTCTCCAACCTAACTCTGTCAATAGACACTGTTAAACTAAATTGACACAATTTAAACATTGAAGACCAAAATGACACAAACAACATACTTTGGGGACTAAAAATGTAATTAACCCCAGAAACTATCTTCTGCATCCTACATATTGCTGAATAACATGTCTTGACAACTATTTTAGAAAACTTTTTTTCATAAACAAATGAGAAGCTATAGGCTTTAGAATTCATAAATTAAAAAATTTAGAGGAGAGATTAATAAGTATAAACTTATATTTTTTATTTTTATTTCACCATTGCAATGTGTTTCATGTGTCTCTAAACAATAGACACGTGTGTCCCCCATCTATCCAAAGTGTGTCCAATTCTACACAACATAAAAATAATAATACACATTTAGATGCGTGTCTGACATATGTCAAGGATTGTCCAATGAGCGTCAATGTCCAACACTGGCACGGCATGACACGACACTATGTGTTTATGATTAGGTTAATTCCAAGGCC
Organism: Camellia japonica; assembly: GCA_030407325.1. Classification (NCBI taxonomy): domain Eukaryota; kingdom Viridiplantae; phylum Streptophyta; class Magnoliopsida; order Ericales; family Theaceae; genus Camellia; species Camellia japonica. The sequence goes on along the minus strand of JAPPVO010000059.1, from coordinate 60,784,611 downwards.
CAAAGTTAGGTGAATGATTAAGTTCTATGCAAAGTTTTTAAAGTTGAAAGCACAAGTCCCGAAGTTTAGAGGTGTATTTGCTACTTTTCTAGCTATTGTGCTAAAAAAAATTCTATGAAGGTTGTAGTTTTTTATTCCGTTGTATGTATGTCTATTAGTAGTCCATTGGTCGTTATGGACTTCGGTGAAGATATTGAGGATTTTTTATCAAACTCTAATGACGAGGCAATTGAAATTATAGTGTTATCATCATAAGAAGATTACCAACGCCAACAAAATGGTCATAGACCATGTAGGTAAAAGTGCATTGACCAGCCATGACTACGTTTTAGAAATTATGTATGGCCACGATGACAGGTGCCATCCTAGTTTTAGAATAAAGCCTCCCATCTTCCGTAGGTTTTGTTAGATATTACAAGAAGTTGGCAAATTGAAACACTCAAGATATTGGACCGTCCAAGAACAAGTTTGTATATTTTTTTTTACAATTGGCCAAAACCAAAGGAATCACACCGTGGCAAACGGTTCCAACACCTGCCAGCCAAATACTCCACCAAGGAAAGTCTCTCTCCACACAACCAATCAAAGCCCGATAAAACGATGAAACCAAGAAAACTCCCTTCGCACCTGGAAAATATAATAAATTTTAAAGTCTAAAGGAGGAGAATAAGTATAATTTTAAATTGTTTTTTGTTCTATCATTGAGTTCTATGTTATTTTATTCAGACGTGCAATGTGATTTATATGTTGGAAAGTGTTTGATGAGTATTGTATCGTGTTAGTGTTCGACACGATACATTACATTCTAATAAGTGTTCATGCTTCTTAGTCCACAAGGAAGAGAAAATCTCTTAATATTATTAATGAAAAGTTGCTTTACCCTTAGGCTTACATAGCTATTTATAATAAACCAAGTCTTGGAGCAGCAGGTGTGAGTTCTAGCAGCTGAAACGTGTTGAATAACTATCTTTCAGCTGCTAGAAGTCGCACTCTTCACGTGTTGAACAACTATCTTTCAGCTAATAGAATTCACACCTACTACTCACGTGGGTTGCTTTAAAATATTATAATCAATTTATTTTTTTTAATTTTTAGATCCACTTAATCTCAATATACTTAAAAAGTAAAAATCTTTAAAAAATTCTGATTTTTTTCAATCAAAATCATTAGCCTAGCCTTATCTCCACCATTTGTCTATATACATATATACTAGTGTAAAAGGCATGTGGCAGCTCTTGGCAACATTAGTCCCATGTTGTGTAGCATGCATGAAAATGGGGCTTCTAGGTTTCCATGGAGGACTCCATTTGATAAGTTTTTGGCATGGATCGTTGGAAAAGTACAAATGTGCATCAATACCAAGGACCTTGAGTAGGAATAACAGGCCTAGGTACCGGTTAGACAACCCACTCGAAGGTGGCAAAGAGCTCGGCCATCATGACCAAGCAATCAAAATTTAGGAAACAACCAACTAGCCTAATCCTTGCTAATCAAGGAAAACAATAAAAAGATTAATTCTTGAACTAAAATATGCTATCTTCAAACCAAAATATGAATCAAAGAAAATAAAAGAAAAATAAGATATTCAAGAATTCTTGTCCTACATCAAAATATATATAGTAGAAGTACCTAAACAATAATTGGAAGCTATCACCAAGTAACTAGGAGATGGAAAAAACATGCAAAAGTTCAAAATAAGTTGCCCGGTGTACATGCTCTATCTCTATGAAGCACGGACACGCCGAAATAGGTGCTAGCAGTGTCCGACAAGCCGGGGACATGTGGACACGTACAAGACACACCAAATGGCATGTTCCTTTAATTTTATTATTTTTTTTTGCAAGGGACACTTCGGGAACATGCATGCCAGAATCACGCCACAGAGAGTTCAGAGCTTTGGCCCTAAATCTCAAAATCAGAACAGAAAGAGAAGGGAAGGGTGTCACCTCAAATTCAAAGTCGGACATGCCAGAAGAATTCATCCTAGTCGACCTCCATGTGGACAGCCTCAATCAGTCAGGTAAGTCTCTCCCTCTCGCCTCCCGTCTGTCTCTCTCGCCTCTCGCGCCTCGCCCCTCATCCCTCGTCTCTCTCTATCGCCTCTCGCGCCTCTCTCTCTCTCTCTCTCATCTCTCGCTTCTCTCTTCTCTCTTGCCTCTTCGTTTTTTTTTTTTTTTTATTTCTTTTGATTATAAGTATTAAATAAGAAGACGGGGAAGAAGTCAAGATAAGCATTAAATACTAAAGATGGTGGGCTGCTGGGTACTCATAATAATGGTTACTTTGTATAGTGCTTATAATGATTATGGTGGCCTGGTCCAATGGTTACTTTTCCTGTGGTGCATTGTAGTTGGGATTATAATTTTTTTTTCTTTAAAAGTTTATACATTTTTCTGTATTTATAATTATTTTAATATATTTTTAATTTCTTTATTTATTTATTTTTTGCCTTTATAAATATAAATGTAGTGGTTTTTATATATATTGAATTAATGTTAGTTTTTATTAATTTTGATTGTTTGGTAACATAATATTAATCTATATAGCAAATATAATAAATAAATAAATAAAATTTGTCGTGTCCCCTGCCGTGTTCGTGTTTCCATTTTTTTGAAATCACCGTGTCCCATATCTGTATCCGTGTCCGTGTCTGTGCTTCATAACTCTATCTACATACACACACGTATATATATACATATATAATGGAAGAATCATGCAGCTCCATATTTGGGAGAATATGATTAAATCTAGAAAGAATTGGGACAACCTTTACCATATAAAGAGTAAAGACATCTAATCTAGTAAATTGAATGCAAAATAAATAGAAGTACATGCTTCACTGATAAAGGTAAAGAGAAACATTATCAATAAAATTGTAGAAGTTGAAAGGAAATATTGTAGACTCAAGATTTGAATGAAAAATTCAAGCTGAACAAAAACGATAACATATGATCTGATGTGCAAAGCTAACTGTCTACACAAACAAAAGCAGCAGAATTAGCAACAGATACCCGAAAATACTAAAAATAAATAAAACACAAGAAAATATAATCTAAGGCATAAAATTTGACCAATAAGGGGGTGGAGAAAAATGAGAAGCAGAGAGAAGACAACAGAAGATATCTCTTTTTGGTAGTCAGTCAAAAGCAATAAATAAATTAAAGGAAAAAAGGCAATGGCTTACTTGAACGATATCTCACTATGGGTATTTCTCGCAGCTCACGTTTTCTGCATAAATGTTCACCTAACAATACCATCACTGCAACTCCAGACCCATTCACAACCCACCAAGTTATTGATGAAGGCCAACCTCCGTATATGATGCATACAAAGAGGTGGATGATGTAGAGAGTAGCTGAGAAATCTAAGCACTTCTTTGCCCTCTCAATAAAATAAAGCATATAAACAGCTCTGCTTGAAACAAAAAATGTTCAAGTTAACAAATAAATATTGTGGACACTTTAGCATGAAGGATTATGAATGCTCTAAAGAATATAAATACTCTTTTCCAAACAAATTTTAGTGCAAGGAATTAGTATATAAACCAAACAGTATGTTTATATTGATTTGATTGTTGAGCGACACTTATCACTGGTAGTAAGATCCGCTTAGAGAGTTTAACTTTTGAGTTTCCACTTTTGGGTCAGTAAAGAAGTATATTAATGAGTAGCTTGGAGAAAGAGATTGAATTGCCATGCAGTTTTACAACTCAAAAGCCAGTCGCGTTAACTTGACAATATATCACGAGTGAAGACAATCTCTCTCTCTCTCTCTCTCTCTCTCAAGCGCAAACACATGAAACAAACACTGAGCCTAAAAGTGTGTATTTTAGCCAAGCCAAACCAGACAAGCAACCCAAGTCCAGCCCATTCCAAACCCACAATTGCAAGAATGACCCGAGCCCAATGTTGGCTTCATTGTAACTAGTCTGATCCTAATCAGGACCTACTAAATTAGGTAACAACAATTTTTAGGCGTTAGAATACATTGCATGTATATGTGTTTCAATTGAAGTTGAAGCTTATAGAAACTTCCCAAAGTTTGCCGCTGTCTCTTCTACTTGGCAACCTTATTTAGTTGCCTTCCTATGTTCCTTTTTCTCATTTCTTTGAATTCCCTTAAAAATCCTTTCTGGTACTCCCTCTCATTAAATGGGAAGCCTAAACCCATACAACTCCCTATCATCTCCATAAAAAAAGACTCCTTAAACTCTCTTTGTTTCTCTCCAGCCATCCAACCCTTTCCTCCCAACCTCCCTTACTATAACGCCGTTAACTAGTTAACCGTTCTTATTTTCATCTCTCAAACATCCTACTCTCCCTACGTCATGTTTTTTATTCAATCAATCAATATTAAAAATAAAAAAAATATAAAAAAAATTATTATTATTATTATATTATTATTATTATTATTAAATGTTTCTAAACCCACCCATGCCTAAAAACATAAATTGTTTAGCAAGAAAAGATTTGCATACAAAAATGGCCAATTACAAGGACTTTCCATGACATTTCTGACAATTACAAAGGCCTATCCTATGATTTCAGAAATTACATTGTTTTCTTTTGCTTTTTCTGAAAATCTACACTCATCTCCCCTCTATTATCCAGTTGTTAGAAGTGGTAACGGAAATCTCTTACGTCGGCAAAATTTAAGAACTAAATACCAAAATTGACCTTATTTCCTAACAACTAAGCAACCCAACTTTATATGTCCTCAAAACCAAACAATCCAACCCTAATATTGTCGTCTCAAACAAACACCCTTCATTTTCTTCTCTCTCCCCTCCCCTCCCCTCCCCTCCCTCCCTCCCTCCACCAACACCACCACGACTGCCACCTCCTCCTTCACCAATTCTCTCTCTTCAACCGCACCACCACCTCCTCCCTCTCTAACCCACACCACTACCTACCTTTCCCTCTCTCAACCACCACCCACCGTCTCTCTTCTCCTCCAACGGCTGCTATCATCTCCATCTGAACACAGAGGGAGGTCTGTAATGGATTAATTAGAGTTGCCTATAGCAACAAATTAGAGAGTAGAAGATAGAGGGAAAAACAAAGACCCATCAACAAAACATAGAACCCTCTCTATTTCTTTCTAGAATTGACTCTTCTCTAATCTTTTAGACCAAAAAGCTTTTAGTTTTTAAATTAGGTTGCCACTCAAAGAGAAAGATAAAGAGGGGTTTATTGTTCAATGGGGATTTTTTAAATATGGTTTATCGTCCTTGATCAATGTATCTGTCTACTTTGTTTAAAAAAGCATTAACAGGCTTTCAAGTTGTGATACATGCACACACACACATATATACGCACCAAGTTTTTATCATCCTTGATGAAAAGGGTCAAGAGAGAGAAGACTCCTTTGCCACTTCAATGTATCTGTCTACTTTGGTTAACAGAAGCATTAAAAGGCTCTCAAGTTATGATACATACACACATATATATATACCAAGTTTTGTCAATTGTTTTGCTTTCATTAAGCATTTTTTTGGCTCTTGACTGATCTGGTTTGTGGTAGGTGATTGGAGTAACAGAGGATTTGGCGGTTTGTAGTTACAGGTTAGAGGAGGAAGTAGCGGTAGTAGTACCATAGGAGAAAGAGAGGAGGAGGCGGGGGCATAAGGGCATGTGGGTTTGCAGAGAGATGGGTTGGAGAGATTTGGGTGTAGAAAGGTGCAAGATAGGGGTTTGTGGGCTTTTGATGAGAAGAAATGGGGTTCTTTGGCCACAAAAATAAAGGAAAACAATATTTAATTTGGGTTTTTTAGGTCATAAGAAATGTAAAATTCTCACAGTGTCTTCAATCAAGTGGTTTTCGTTGGAATTCCATTACAAAATAATAATAAGAAATCAAGTTTACCTATTCCACTGATAGTGATTGTATAAAGGATTAAATAAACCTGAGTCATAAATATAGACATGGAAATCTGGTTATGTAAATGGGCAAAGGATAATTGCACATTTGCTGTTAATCTCAATTAGTCGACAACTCTGACAGGGGAGAACAGTATAATTTCAGAGAGAGAAAGATGGAGTCAATAGAACTAGAAATGTAATTGCATTTCAAGGAGAAGATAAAAGAAAGTAACTGGCAAAAATTTTGTAATATGCAATAGTAACCAATCACCTGTGACTACAATCATAAGCAGTGGTGAGGAAACTCAACTCAAACGCAGTACCAATGAGCTCGCTTATACGGCTCAATTTGGAGGAAAGTACAAGACCAAGGAAAAGCTCCAAATATAACTGCTTAAGGCTATGAAACATGACGTGATGATTTTGAATTTAACAACAAAATCCACCAAGATGGAGCACAATGACCTATAAATGGATTTATTTAATAGGCCCAATTCAACTTGGTTCAATTGAATTACTTTCACGAATCCTTTATCTATACATTTCTCCCCATAAAAATTGAAAAATCAAGAATCAGCAAAGAATATGACTAAGTTAATAAACATAAAATCAAGATGTTCAAGAAACCTATAAAAATGGCAATTGAAGTACCAAATACCGATAAATTAAATGAAAAAAACTAAAGGAAGATGATTCTCACCCAGAAAACGAGCTGAGAACAAATGCAGCAATGACGCACCAACCAGTAATTGTAGAAGCAGTGACAGTAGCATAATCAAAGAAATACACTAGACTCATTCGAGATACACGAGTCCCAACAAGAATTCCCATGAAAACTCCAAGTGTTAGATAGTATAAGCATTGAAGGCAAACAATTTGGGCAACAATGAGATATGGATCCCACACCACCGCACCGTAGAACATGACTTTAAACCCTTTCAAAAAAAAGAACCCAACTTTCCAATTCCCCTAAAACAACCAGATGTTCCAAAATACCACAACCATTATATCTTTGGATCCAAACCAAAGGGGTCGCTTTCCAAGAACCCAATTCTTCAAACTACTTTAGTTCAAAATCCAACCTAAACCCATATTTGTATCGTTTCAGAAACGAATGAAAACCAACCAATCTTTAAGAATTATCAAACAAAATCAAACATAAGAGAGAGAGAGAGAGAGAGAGAGAGAGAGACCCTAAATTCAGCAGATTGGAATGAAATTCATGAGTTGATCGAAGCCACGGAAGCTTCCGATTCAACAGAGGTTTAACCAAAATGGGAGATTCGTGAAGTCTCTCTCTCTCCCCCTCTCCCCTTCCTTTATTCTTGGTTGTGTTTAAACAGTTTGGTTGTTAAAAGATGCGCACAGACGAGAGAGACCTTGCACGCACCCAGTAATGCGTCCGGATCCTCTAGAGTGACTCTCTAGAGTGATCCTCTAGAGTGATTTCTCAGGTTACAACACGTGTCCCATTAATGCATCGGACGAAGCCTCACCAAAACGACGTCGTTTTGGTGAGGATTTTCACAAAAAAATAAATAAATAAAAATGGAAAAAACCAGATTCAGGTTTCGGTGAGGATTTTCCAAAAAAAAAAAATTTTTTTTCAGATTTTTCGATCCAAAAACGAGATTTCCGATCCAAAAACTCAACAGTGAGGATTTTCCAAAAAAAAAAAATTTTTTTTCAGATTTTTCGATCCAAAAACTCAACAGTGAGGATTTTCCAAAAAAAAAAAATTTTTTTTCAGATTTTTCGATCCAAAAACGAGATTTCCGATCCAAAAACTCAACAATAACCTATCAATCTGATCAGATCTCCACCAAAACCCTACCCTCCAAATCTTCCTTGAACTTCAAACCTCTATCATCAAATTCATCCCAAAAAAAAAACCGATGTCGTTCGAGGAGGAGAGGAGTCGTTCGAGCACACCCTCCTGGTGGTTCGCGAGGTCGCCATCTACAAAATCCCCCTCGCACCACCAGCGGCGGCTACAAGTGCGGCGAGTGGCTCCAGTCCGACAAGATCTGGTCCGGCCGCCTCCGCGTCGTCTCCTGCAAGGACCGCTGCGAGATCCGCCTCGAAGATCCCTCCTCCGGGGAGCTTTTCGCGGCCTGCTTCGTCCTCCCTGGCCAGCGTGACACCTCCGTCGAGCCCGTGCTCGATTCGTCGAGGTACTTCGTGCTCAAGATCGAGGACGGAAGGGGAAAGCACTGGGATTCAATGAGTGGAACGGAAATCTCGTTCTTCTTGTGTTTGAAATCGAAAAATCTGAAAAAAAAAAATTTCCATTTGAAAAATCTGAAAATCTGAATCTGGTTTTTTCCATTTTTATTTATTTATTTTTTTTTGAAAATCCTCACCAAAACGACGTCGTTTTGGTGAGGCTTAACCACAGCCGTCCGATGCATTAATGGGACACGTGTTGCAACCTGAGAAATCACTCTAGAGGATCACTCTAGAGAGTCACTCTAGAGGATCCGGACGCCCCAGTAATGCACTCAGCCGCACTGATTTTTCAGAGCGACTCACTCCTCACTCGTTGCGTCGCGTTGCGTATGTGATTTTGATTTTGTTATTAATTACACCATTTTCCCTTATGTTTCTGATAATTACACAATGACCCTGTTTAGGAAAGGCTAATTGGGCTAAAATAGCTAATAAATACAAAGGTCTCGTTTTAGAAGTAGACTATTTTAACTTTTAACTATTTTAGTAGGTTAAAATTTTTATATTTAGGAAGATGGTCGGATTAAAAAAAGTGAAATGATTATGGATTTGATGTAACTTTTATCTTGTTAATTATTTTAGCTTATTTTGTCTTGCTATAAATTTTGGCCTAAAAAAAGCTATAAACTCACTTCCCAAACAGGGCCAAAATAGGTTAAAATAATTAATAAAACAAAATGTCACATACAACCTATAATCATTTTATTTTTTCTCTCATAACCATCAAATCAACCACAAAAAAAAAAGTCAACTATCTTCTCAAACTCAACTTTTCAAATAGAAAATAGCCAAAAAGCCAACTAAAACAGGCAAATTCCCAAACAAGATAAATTTGTAGGACTTTCTAAGTGCTCGTTTGGTATGAAGAAGCTTGAGACTTTTTGGCTAAAATAGTCATAAAAAAAATAAAAGAGACTAAAAAATAATACAAAATGACACATCCAAACTATAATTATTTCATTTTTTCTCTCACAAAAATCAAAAAAGTTAAAAAATCTATCCCAAACGAGACTTTTTAGCCACAGACTAAAATAACCCAAAAAGCTAACCCCACATCGCAAACGAAAGCTAAAGTGACTAATAAATTAGCATAAAAAGACAAAATAGACTAGGCCCTGTTTGGGAACAGGCTAATTTAGTAACTTTTTGGCTATTTGGCTAAAATATAAGTTTAAAAAAACTAGTATGTTTGGGATGACTTTTTGACTTTTTACGAAAAGATGTGCAAAAAGTAGAGAGAAAAGAGAATCTTTAACTTTTTGGTATAGGTTGTTGGCTTTTTAGCTAATTTAGTAACTTTTTGACTTTTTGATTAAAAAGAAGGGTTCCCAAACGAGGCATAATATAACTAATAAGACCTCGTTTGGGAACAGGCTAATTTAGTAACTTTTTGGCTATTTAGCTAAAATATGAGCTAAAAAAAATTAGTATGTTTGGGATGAATTTTTGGCTTTTTACAAAAAGATGTGCAAAAAAGTAGAGAGAAAAAAGAATCTTTGACTTTTTGATATGGGTTGTTGGCTTTTTAGCTAATTTAGTAACTTTTTGACTTTTTGGCTAAAAGGGAGGATTCCCAAACGAGACAATATCACATCTAAATTATAATTATTTATTTTTTTTCTCACAACCATCACATCCAAATCACCAATTATCTTTTTGCTCCTTTGCAAAATTAAATTATAATGACATTATGGCCATGTGTGGAAATTGCTTTTGAAAAAAAAAAAAAATCAATACAAAAAGTAAAGTCACTGGCTCTGTTTTTTTTACATGTATTTTTATAAAAAGTATAAAAAAAATCACTAATTTGTTTAGAAATTGACTATTTTAACTTGTTTTTTATTTTTTTATAAAAAGACGTGTAAAAAATAAAAGAATAATATTATAATTTGTAGTAATTTTTTTAACATTTTACCTATTTTAGCCTTGACAAATGAGGCTTAAAAAAAGTTAATTTCTAAACAAATTCTATATTAGTGGCCAAACAAATATAAATTAAACTTTATTTTATTCCATTTTGTAGCCAAATAATTACATCACTTCTATCCTTTCGTCCAATTGTCTCCACTATTATCCCGCATAAAAAGGCATACTATATAATAATAAAAGACGAAGTGAGACAGATGTAAGCTGATATTTAACATCCTAAATAGTCATTAACTCATTTAGGTTTTAAAATATAAAATAAAATAAGTATATCTACAAGGATGAAGTAAGATCATTATTTGGCCTGTGACCTAATGAAATTTTACCTAGCTTGAGCTCGCACTCTAGAACGATCCAGCCGGACCTAAATAAAGCTAAAGCTAAGGCCTCGTTTGGGAACAGATTAATTTAGTAATTTTTTAACTATTTGACTAAAATATGAGCTAAAAAAAATTAGTATGTTTGGGATGACTTTTTAATTTTTTACGAAAAGATGTGCAAAAAGTAAAGAGAAAAGAGAATCTTTGACTTTTTCGTATGGATTGTTGACTTTTTGATTTTTTTAGTAACTTTCTGACTTTTTGACTAAACAGGCTGGTTCCCAAACGAGACCTAAGTTTGGGATTAGAGTTTAAAATCTGACCTGACCCACAGCATATGAGTACTGACTTGTTGGGTGGCCCATTAAGCCAACCTTGCAAGTTCTGTAAAAATTATGAAAAATATAGTGAAGAAATGAAAAAAAAGTTGAAAAATTCAAAATTAAAAATTTTAGAAAAAAGAAAAGAAAAAGAAAAGGTCAGTTAAGCTTGTAAGTCAGTCCATTGACTTTTAATAGAACTTAGGTCTAGGATTTTGACTACTAGATCGAGCAACCTGAGCCCATCAAAGAGATTGTTTCTTTAATCCAAAACACTTGTTTACATGTTATAATGAATTGGCAATAATTTTATTTATTTTTTGTTAGTATATCAAAAAAATAATTTTTTTTTTTTTAATGAATTGAAGAAAAAAAATACTTGCTTACCATTGACTTTGTATATGAAGATCACCCTTTGTTATTTATAGCTCTCCAATGGTTGGGGTCCTAGGTTTTTGCAAGTGAAGATTGGTAGCCATTGTTATGTACTAGTACTTCTCTCTCTATCTCTCTTAAAGATTAGTCACTTAATTTTGTTAGTATAAATTATCTTTTCTTCTAATATAATTGTAAATCTTATAACATCATATCATCAAATATATTAAGGTAGAGTTTTCTCTTCAAAACTTTAGAAAGATGCCATATGCCCATACGTCACTTTTAACTTATTATAATTTTACCAAGTGTCCTTATTATAATTAAAGAAATATTTATATATTTTAAGCATTTCATCTTCCTCTTGCATTTTTTCTCTCATCTCTTTCTTTTCTCTTTTATTTATCTATGACCTTTTTTTTTTTTTAAATTTCGTCTATAAATGTTTTATTCTGTACCTACGTTTTTGAATTATTTCACTCTATATTTACATTTATTAATTTTAATAGCATGTAGAATAAAATTCAATGTGTTTGGTTTAAATTTTTTGGATTAAGTTTTTTGAAAATTGAGTTTTTTTATTTTCATATTTTTTTTGTTTTTAGTAAATATTTTTAAAATTTTAAATATTTTTTTTACTTTTTTAGATGCACCTTACTTAGATGTATCTAAAAGTAAAAAATTGTGAAAAAATATTTTAAAAAATTAATAAATACATAAAAATATTAAAAAATGTACTGAATTCTCGTATTTTTTTGTATTTTTGGTATTTAGTGAATTTTTAAAAGGTTTTTTTCACAAATTTTTTACTTTTTAAGTATATTTATGTTAGGTATGTCTAAAAAGTAAAAAAAAAATGCTTAAAATATTAAAAAAAATTCAGTAAAAATAAAAAAACACGGAAAATAAGAAAGTAGAATTTTTTGAAAAGTGTTTTTGAAAAATGTAACCAAGCAAATTGAATGATTTTGAAATACTTTACAAAAGTATGATAAAATAAATTTAAAGGTTATTATATAATTAAAAAAAATTGACAATTATCTACCTATAGAAGTATATGAATAGGCCTAGCAAATTGTGTAAATTTAAGTCGTTCCAATGCAAGTAAGCATGTAGATTAACTAAAAAAATGACTATTTTTCATTAAACCCTTTAAGAAAAAAGTTGGTGTTAATGATTTTCATAGCAAATGCTCCATCCCCTCAATAATATTACATTAAAAACGACAAAAAAAATATTGTTGAATTAATGTTGTATAAGTATCATAACATTTAGACTTCTTTTTAATGTTGTAAATTATTTCCATTAAAAATATTTTTTGTATTTTTGATATATGACCATAAAATGTTAATAAATTATTTACAAAATTATATTTGGTAAGTTATTTATGAGACACTATATCATCTTTTAACTTATTTGAAAGCACTTTCTAACAAATATTCTCATGTTGTTTTCATCATGCTAAACAATCACTTATAATGAGACAAATCTTTTTGGCCGATAAAAAAAAAAATGAGACAATCTTTTTGAATAAATATTATTAAAGTTTCATCTATTTTAAAATCTTTGATTACAATCAAAATAAATTATTACATTTTATATTAAAATGAATTTAATTTATAAAATCTATGTTTTAATCACCATGAGTTAAAACAAAAACTATCGAAATGCACTCATAAGATATAATATTATGATTATTATCACCCAAAATAGTAATAATAATAATAATAATAATAATATGATATTTGTGAAGGTCATAGCAAATCCATTTCTGTGATGAAGAACTATCTCAAGTTTGAATTTGATTTCTCCATTCTTTTACCCTCTTTTTTTTTTTTTTTTTTTTTTGATTGTCCAGAAATGTTTTGGGGAAAGAAAAATTCAACTTAATTACCATCCGAATCAAAATTAGGGGGAAAAAATTTCAATTATTTATTAAATTTTGGAATATCTTTTCCAAAATTATTAGAATTCCAAGCTAAACAAACAACCTTATTTTGAAAATTTCTTGAAATTTTTCCCCCCCTCATTCAACAAACAGAACCTAAAATAGATAGCAAAGATTTTTCTTTTCAAATATAATATGTTTAATCCAGAATTATTGTCTATACTTACTTTATGTGCATATATACTTTCAAGGGGTTAAAAGCACACATTATTTTAGTTAAAATAAATGGAACATTTGGCTTTATGAATTGGTAATAACATTTTAAATTAATATAGAATAATGTGTATCTACACAAACTAACAAAAAACAATAATACTTAAACCTTTTAGTACATGCTTTGTTTTAACTCCAATAATATTTGTATTTTAGAGCTTGAAAAAAATAATAATACTTAATCCTTTAATAATATTTGGACATGGATGCTTTTAGTGGAATATTGCTAGTAAAATTTCAAGTAGATGTAGCATTATGAAGCTGCTTATGAAACAACCCAAAAAGATAGCAAATAAATAACAATAAAAGATAAGCAAAAAAAAAAGAAGAAAAAGAAATAAAATAACATCTTTATTTATTAATTCAAATGGAGGAAACAAAGCTGAACACGTACTAAAGAAACTAACCTAAAAAAATAAATAGCAAAAACAAAACTTAAACGTCTAATTTATTAATTATAACTAAATCCTAATCAAACACTTGATGTACTCAACCCATCATCATTATCATCATCAATGATCATCAAGCTTTAGAAGGTGGCGACTTGGCTTGACCAGCACAATGTTTACGCGCAAGATAAAAGAACGGAATTCTAAAGACAAAAGGAGAGCAATCATCCTTAACATCCATAACAGCCTTGCAACAACCCGCACTTGCTTTCAATTTCCCATCAAAAAGAGACTCGATAATTTCGCGCACATACCCTTCTACCTCATGCACCGATTTCCAGCACTTAGCAACGGGTGCTGGAATTGGTGGGAAGGTATGAGCTGGCATGGGTGGGTGGGCCCTACCGCCCCACCTGTAAGGCGGTAGGGGCCACCTGGGTGGATGGGCCCATGGCCACATAGGACGTGAGTAGGGGTAATGGTGCCACCATGGAATGAAAGGCCATTTTCGGGGCATTTTAGTATTGTCTTCCTCAAACTCAAAGCTCTGATGATTTAAGGCAGAACCATGGCTAATCAACATGGCCATGCAAACGAGAAAGAAGACTAGGGTGGTTGAGATTTTCGACATGGTTGAAACACTTGAAAACTCTCTCTCTCTCACTGATGATTTTCTTTGATGTTGAAAATGAGAATTTGGGTGGGAATATATATAGGGTTGAGTTGATGAGTGGGTGAGTAGTTGGAATGGATAACAATTGAGATTTGATTGAGTGAGATATTTTCGAATTTAGATTTTTATGGGATGTGATTTGTTTTTGTTTTAATCAGTATCTTGTGAAGATGAATATTGTTGAGATTTTGGCTTATCTTTTTTGGGTTGAGGATGAATTTGTGTTGTAACAAAATAAGCATTGGTTCTATTTGGTAATCAGTAACACAATAGCATTTGCTGAGGATGAATTTGGGTTGTAAATGTAATCAGTATTTTTTTTTTTTAATAATTCAGTCAAATATTTTTTTATTTTTTAGATACACCTAATTTAAATATGTTTAAAAAGTAAAATATTTGTGAAATTTTTTTTAAATTCAAATAATACAAAAAGAAATGCAAATGTACTGATTTATTTTTTATTTTTTTGACATTTTTAGTATTTGGTGAATTTTAAAATATTTTTTATACAAATTTTATATTTTTTAAAACTTAAATTAAGTGTATCTAAAAAATAAAACAAAAATGTCAAAAACATTTAAAAAGTTTATTATAAATAAAAATATATAAATTAAAAACTCAAAAAATATTTTTGAAAATTCTAAACCAACAGAGTAGTTATTTTTCTAAAGTTGAATATCCCAAGAAATTAGTTTGCGAGGAAAAAGATGTTTTGATTGGATAAGGGCTCTTTAATGACAAACCGTTGTTTAGATCTTAGTTTTAATGTATAATATTTCAATATACAGCATTGAATAATGCTAAATACATTAGTGTATATGTGGCACAATTTTAGAAATTTTGAGTTATTGTAATTTGTATAATGGGTGAGGTTATAATTTTAAAATGATAATATTCTAATTAGTATACTAATTGATACATGTATTACCACAATATAACATTATAGGAGCAAATAGGCAATTTTTTTTTCATTTTACAAAATGTAATTAGTTTGGAAGATAAATATTAAACTAATTATTGTAATAGTTAATTAGTTGGAGGGTGTAAAATAGACTAGGTTATCATAATCAATAAACCTGTTTTAAAGACTATTGGAGATAGTTGAATATATCACTAAAATTTTAAAAACAATAATACTTAATTTAAATTTTAAAATCTCTCTACTTTTTGAATTTGAAACAAATTATATTAATATAACATTTTTTAAAATCATTAATCATGAAATAAACATCTTTATTTTAGTCTATATAATTCAAAAGATTTGTTTTTTTGTCCCCTTATCACAATTTACTATCATGACTCGAGATTTTCAAAAGAAAATTTATTCACAATATGAACAATGCACACCATCTCATGCTTATTTTGTACTTTTGGTGGGACTAGGTGAAGTGTTGTATATTGTTCACATGTGTAAATAAATTTACACTCGAGATTTTCATAACTCAATATTTTTACATAATTCAATAATTGTGACTAAATATAAACCATAATAAAAATGAATTTTATGATAGATTAGGTTTCTCTCCAATCCACTAATTGGATAGGAAGGTATAGTTTAGTGCTTTGAGAACTTATTTCGAATCCGCTTCGATGATCTGAACTGTTCAAATTTTAATGCATCTTTAGTAGATCATCCATATAAAAAATGAGATTAATCAAATATCAATAACCATATGTTAGGATCATAATTTTTATAATAATAAAAAAAATTAACAATCTATTCTTGATGTCATATTTTTTATTATTCAAACATATGATTACGGATATCTGATCAACCTAATTTTGTTTTTGCATGAATGATCTACTAGAGAAACACTAAAATTTGAATTATTCGAATTACAAGGACAGACTTGAAATTGGCCTATACAAAACTAAACTAGACCCGCCAGTCTAGTTAATGGATCGGAGGGAAACCTTCTCTTTTTAGAATAGGAAACTTGGGTCACAAGTATAATTTCAAAACTTTTCGGACAATAACTTTAAACTCTATTTTTTTTAAGCAAAAAGACAACACAATTTGAAAGATCATATTATCTCTGCCTATCTGCCTATTTGTCCACTGTTCACCTATCTATCTACGTCACCCATATGTACATATCACCAATCTGTCTATGTGTCATCTATCTATTTGTTTATGTGTCACCTATTTATTCACTTAATTAATCTGCTTATTTATTTATATCATCACCACCACCACCACCAATCACCGCCAACCACATCTGACGACTTTTCTAATCAATTTCTCAACGACTTTTTCACTCATGCAGCCGATGATGGTCTGGCCACAGTAGAGTAAAATTAAACCCAAAAAAATCTTCAAAATAATAAGGGTTATTTACACAAAGACCTCATAAATTATTGATATTGGCATGTTTCACTTTCACCTCTATAATTTAGAGGGTCCATTTGTACGTTTTTGAAGTTTAGGAAGCAAAGTGATAATTCTCAATAGTTTAGGGAGTCTATTTATATGCTTTCATACTTTAAAGAATCAAAATAATATTTCTTAATAATTTAAGAAATCTCTATGTAAATAACCCAAATAATAATTTATCTTTTTCATCAAATAATTTTATTAACCATGTTCTTATCACTGAAAGATCAATCATTTCATATCCCAAAAATGATTGAGAGCTCTAATTTTAGAACTCTATGAGGAGCTCTAATGGTGAGACTCACCATGTGATGTGATATTTATACTTGTTTATGATTTTTTTTTTCCCCTTATATCATATCATTAAAACTCAAATTAAAATTCTAATTTTAGAACTTTTAATCACTACGCTTCATATTTGTAGAAATGGACTTGTCAGACCTCTAGATTATAATTCTCTAATGATTTTCTATGTATACATGCCCCATTGTGACTAGGAAATTGTAGTTGGACTGCAGGAACGCAAACACTGAAATATTATAGAATTATGGAACGTATATCTGAAACGACCGCATAGCGCAGTGGATTAGCGCGTTTGACTTCGGATCAAAAGGTCGTGGGTTCGACTCCCACTGTGGTCGATTAATTTGTTTTAGTGTCTTCTTTTTATATTGAAACTCTCTTTCATTTTTCTTTTTCTTCTCTTTTTTTTTTTTTTTTCTCTTCTTTTTATGTTGGAACTCTCTTTAATTTTTTCTTTTTCTCCTCTTCTTTTATTTTATTTTTTATTTTTTTCTTATTTTATTTATTGGAACTTGATTTTTTTTTGGTGCGATTTCATTTTCCTCTTTCCTTTTCTTCTTCTTCTTTTTTTTATTTTTATTTTATTTTTATTTTTTAATGCAACTTCAATTTTTTTGGGTATATTGGAACTTCGTTTCATTTTTATTTTTATTTTTCATCTCTTTTATTATTGGAACTTGATTTCATTCTTTTTTAATTTTTCTTTCTTTTTATATTTTCTTTTTCTTTGTTTTTTTATTCAATTTCTTCTTTTTTAATTGTAACTTAGAACTTCACAAAACTGAATTAAGGGGAACACAATTCTGGAATATCTAGTCCATATTGTATCATCATACAATTGAACTGTAATACATTGATGAAGATTGTGAAAAATGTGCAATCTATCAACTATACAAAACCTTGACTTGTTAGAATGTCAGCACATCTACTAGTCTCACAATAAATATGCTTAATTGTTTGTACCCAGAGACGACCCAAGAGATGCTTTAATATTTCAGTGACGCTCTTGTCAAGAGCCAAACTAAGGCCATCTTTAAGAGCCGACAACTCAACTACACTATTATTTCTGTAAAAACCCACAATCCACCTTCCCAGACTATCCCTGATAACCACTAGCTGGACCTGGATTCCTTTAGTTGCACAGCATCTTGAGGTTGCCAATTAATGTTGTGTGTAACCTTGGTCTTGTTACCCCAGCTTGTTTGGGGCAACGCCAATGGAGTACCAATGATTTTTAAACACTGAACAATCTCTCAAGAGGAGCTTGAAGACAAAGAAGGCAAACATTAGTCCTCTAATGCAATTTCATTGCTTCTATTAGTAGGTGATTCAAGAATTGGATATACAGAATCACATGAGAATTGCGGGTGTTGATTTCCAACCACACAACCAAACAGGAAACTCACCGGCAGAATAGATTAAGCCCGAACACTTGCCAACAAGAAGATGAGAATACCACGATGGTTCGTCCACCTGGACGATAGTTCGTCCACCTGGGGCACTCCGATCAAGTTAGTAAATCTTATCTCTCTCACAGATATCAATACAAGTACTTCAACTTTACCAATGAAAGCATAAAAGCATCTCAAATCAAAACATACCTTAGACCCATAGGGTGCCTCACTTTTATAATAGTCAGTGTTCAACTTCCCTTAGAAATCTTACTTCATGGACTCTATCCTTTACAATGATAACATCTATCACAGAACTCCCTCAAGAGTCTCATCTCTATCCAAATAGGTAGCTTGATGTCATTTAAGACTCTAGTCCTCTATTCAAATATCTCGGATTCCGATATCCCGCAGAATACCTCGGTAGTGTCCTAAACATCTTGACAAATATGATCTGTCCACGTGACACCTCGGCTAACACCTCAACATCACCTTAGTCACGTAGCATCATCTCAAAATACTTCCCCACAAGAATTAAGGGGCGAAAAAACATTGTAAGAGAAAGGTGATGAGTGCCAATCACATCTCTTTTTGAGTGTAAACCTAGCTAAAAAGAGATAGTCCAATGCACACCATATTTTTGTCACTGCAGAATTTGGAAAGTGCCAAATATAATTTTACCCAGCATACGAATAGACTGTTATTGTTTTTCCAAGTTATTAAAAACCAATTCACAATAAAATATGAATTCATTTTATTTGGTAATAGATGAGTTGTTCCTCTCCAGAGTCATTGCTACAACTGAATGACTGGTGCTTAGTTTTGCAAATTACATATCTGAAACCGAACCATTCACACATTTCCAACAATACGCAAGACGCATTCCGTTTGATTTTGAAACTCAAAAATTATATTTGATATTTTTGTTTTCATTTTTTTTTTTTTTTTGTAGTTAACTTTTTAAAAATTTTAATCAAAAAAATTTTTTTTTTAAAACTTTTTAGATCCACTTAATTTAAAACAATATTTTATTTTTTAAGTGTATTTAGATTAAGTTAATCTAAAATGTAAACAAAAAAAAAAATTATTAAAAATGAAAATACACTCATAAAAGTGTAGATTGATACCTTGAATTATAAAAAAATAAAAATAAAAATAAATAAAATTTGTGCATCCTGCAAATAGTTTAATGTTTTTAGTGAGTGTATTTACCCTCAAAATTATTAAAAACAAAAAATAACTCCAAAAATATCCATCTAGATTTATCATGAAAATTTGCAGTACATTCCTCAAAGTTGATAATATACACTCATAACAACCAGTTAAAATACATCTTATGAAACCTCAGTGCATTACACAATTAATTTCCTTCCTCAACTTCCAGGACTCTGCTGTCACATTTACACAGTAGAGCTGTGGTTAAAAGCTTTCTGGGTTAAGAAAATAAAGGGCAATCCGGATAATTAATTATGAATTATCTTGTTGGGGACCCCCCTTTCTCCTCCTGGTAGTAGTTTTCTTCACAGAAACCGCAGCGTTGCCACCAGCTTCAACGCTTTTCTGATGCTGATCATTTACGAGAGATCTTGATGAATTTATTTTACTCCTTAATCTCAATATCTCGCCCTTTGCCAATGCCAATTCCTCTTCCAGTTTCTTTGCTCTCTTCTCCAAACTCTCCCTTTCCTTCCCGAGCCTCATCACAAGTTCATGTGCATCTTCCATGTTTTCCCGGGCTTCTTGAGAAACTTGTTTCTGCTCAGCAAGTGACCTGTATAGCACATCTTTCTCATCTTCAAGGCTAGAAATCTCAGATTTAGTTATCTCTAGATCTCTTGATAGTAACAGTGCATTTTGATTCATCTCATCAAGTGACTTGATTGCCTCTTCCAAATCCATTTCAAGAGACTTCCGCGATTCTGTGTCTTTCGAAATTTGTTTCTCCAAGACTTGTAATTCTTTGTTCAAAGAAGCAACAACCTTCTTTTCTTCTTTTAAATCATTGGCAGCATTTTCTGCTTTCTTATAGACATCAACCAATTCCTTTTTTAGGCTATCACGTTTTTCAGTGGTGACAGCCAGATCATGGGACGCAAATTGCAGCTCAGCTTCAGTTTTCTTTAGAAGCTCTTTTGCTGATGCGAGTTCACCAACACACACCTGTGATTTACATTTTGCCTCATCAAGGCTCGTTTGAAATGACTTTCTAGCTTCGGAAAACTCAGCCTGAAGCTTAGAACCCTCAGACTCGAGGTCCGAGCACAGATTTCTCATCTGCTGTAGTTGTTTTGCCAGATCAGAAACCTCATTTCTTGATTTTCCAAGAGCTTCCTGTGTAATTTGGAGCTCCTGTTTCAAGTTCTTCGCATTGTTCAATTCTACATCCAGAGTCTTCCTCAAATCATCCCTTTCTTGGGTCAAATTGGCAACTACGACTTTGTTTCTGCTAACTTCATTTAAAGCAAGATCTATCTTTTCTTTAAGTTGGTGAATCTCATAGTCTTTTTCTCCCAGGAGCTTTGCATCTGCTGCTACTTTCTCTTCAGAAGATGACTTCAAATCATCAAATTCTTTCTGAATAGCATCGAATTTCCTGTTAGAATCATCTTTCTGAACAATTAAAGAACTCACTTGAGCATTCAAATCATCCACCACAGCATTCTTCAGTTCTAGTTCTTTTTTATTTTCCAGAAGTTCAAGTTTCAACCTTTCGATTTCTGAATTCGCTGCTGCAAATTCATCCTTGGTCTGCTCGAAGGTAGAATTCAATTTCTCAAGCTCTGATTGTTTTGCAGCGAGCATGGAATTGAGATTACAAAGAGTATCTTCTTTATCCTGGATCTCTGAACTGAGCAATGCCATCTTTTCTTGCAAAACTTCAATTGAGGTAAGCTTCTCCTTCAGATTTTCTTCTAGTTCTTTCTTATCTTCGTCAGCCTTCATGAGGTCGGTTTGAAGATTCCCTAATTGGACATTGAGATCTTCGACAAATCTTCTCTCACTTAGCAGCTCGTGTCCTAGTCCTGTTATTGTACTGTTTGCCAATCGTAATTGCTTCGACAATGACTGCTGCTCTTCATTTGCTTTTTTAAGTTGCTTGTTTCGTTCTTCCTTCTCATTGAGCAGCTTTGACTCATAGTTCTTCTCCAGTGAAACAATGGTTGCTTCTTTTTCATTCAGCTTATTTGTCATCTGTGAATCCAACCAGTGGATGATTTGGTAAAAAAATAACACAATTATCACAATAAATTGTTGAAACTTGCAATTTCAAAAATAAAAGTGATATATATATAAGAAGGGGAGCTAATATTGCATATGGCCTGTTCGGTGCAGCTTTTTCTAAGCTAAACCTAATAATTAGAAAGCGTGAGCCAAAAGCACACCCCTTCTCCAACTTCCAGATAATCAGTTTTTTCAACTTATTTAAACTATTTCTGTCTAATAAGCTACACATAAACAGTCTGACACAATACTCTCAAAATAAAATAACAAAAAAAATTATGAGCAACTTATATAAGCTGCACCAAATAGGCTCACAGTATAAAAACCTTCAGGGGGAAATTCACTCTTCAGGGAGGCATTTCCACTTTGAAACTCCCCGAGGTTCACTCTGCTAGCAATAAATTAAGCAAAAAGGTGAAAAAACTGTGAAATTTTAGGGTTTCCTATAAATTTTAAAGGGAGTTATTTGGATCCAGAAATGGGAAAACAAGCTCTGACAGTCTTTTACTCAGAGGAAAATATTCAACTTCATGCTATTCATATACTGGACAGAAGTCAAAAGTCAATCATGCCATCATAAACTTTTTATTTGCTACACACGTGGCACACTTGTCTAATTAGACAGAACCTTATCTATTTCCCAAAAAAAGTCAGTCTCCTTCAGAGGAGGGAATAGATTAAGAGAACAAAACATTGCTTACTGATTCTATTATCGCCTCATTAGCAATCTTTTCCTTCATAGCAAATGCATATAGTGCACCAAGCAAGCCAGAACTGAATATTCCAAGTCCATTCAGAAGAAAAAGAAAAGGATTTGGCGAAGCATCTCCTTGAAGTGTTTGCTGGCCACAAAAATTATTCATTTCAGAACATTCAAGTAGCACCGAATAATTTGAAAACATAAATAACCAAATCCACTAATTTCAAACCCATTTATAGATTAGGTTTGGCAGAGATTCAGACCTCTGCTTTTTGTTTCTGCTCTGCTGTCCTTGTTTCGGATTCTTCTGAAATAAAATGAATAAATAGACATAAAATAATAGCAACTACTGGAAATAAATAAATAAATAAATCAGCAGTTAATTATTTATCCTTTTGGTAATGAATATTTTATATGGACAAAATATTGGATATTGTTAAAAACAGAATCTGGCTATCAGAATGTAGACAAACCTTGTTCAGAGAAGTAATAAATTATATGAAATGTTAAAATGGAGGGAAGCTAATAAAATAACTGAACGGTCTTTTCCCATTTGGTTGTTGCATCCGGACTTAGGTTCCGTAGATCCTATTGTTATATAATTGTTGTTGTCGTCCTTTAATTCCTTATTTCTGAGTTATGGGATGCATTGAGCAGGTTTGTTACAGGTTGGTAGTGTTTGGGAGCAAAGGGTTACTACCCAGAATTTTGACCCTTCGCTCAAGCGAGCAGTTCGTCGCTCGAGCGAGCTCTTTGTTTTTGGTCCGTCGCTCGAGCCAGTGTTTCTTCGCTCGAGCGAGCGGCTGCGTCTAGGTATAGACCTGAGAGCTGTGTTTCTTGGCTCGAGCGAGCTCTTCTTCGCTCGAGCGAGCTGGTTTTTCTTTGCTCGAGCGAGCGTTCCGTCGCTCGAGCTGAAGGTTTGAGTTTTTGGCTCGAGCGAGCAGTTTGTCGCTCGAGCGAGCTTCTGGGTTGTTGGCTCGAGCGAGACATTCTTGGCTCGAGCGAGGGTTTTTTGTGTCTGGTCGCTCGAGCGACCAAGTCTTCGCTCGAGCGAACCTATTTTATTTAAATAGGCAGCAGCGGTTTTTAAAACACTTTTTCATCCTCTTTTTGATTCCAGAACCCTAGGTCCGTGTTTTCTCTCCCTCCACTCACCTTCTCTCTTAGGTTTAATCTACTTAGAGTGTATTTCTACCCTAGGTCCTTTGTTAAAAAGATAGAGTGGGTCGAGGGCTTCGTTTTAATCTGAGCAATAGTGGATTTGGAGCACCTTGGGTTTCCGCCATCTTCTCCATTTGAGTTCTTCGCTTCGAGGTAGGGATACCCTACTCCATCCTATAGGCTTTGTCCTAAGTTTTAGTCATTTTGATATGTTGGTGTTGTTCGGAAATTTTGGGAAAAGCTAGGGTTTGATTTATAATTTAAAAAGGGGGTTTTTCATCTATTAAACATCGTATGATTGAAAGTCATGAAAAATGACATTGATAGTATTAAATTGATAAAATTGAACCTTAGGGTTAATTTTGAGGAAAGGGAGAAAAGCCCTAACTGTTGTAATAAATTAATTTGCATAATTAATTTAGAGAAAAATGTGGAATTAAGTTTGATTCTTGAAATTGGTGAATTATGAGATAAAAGGTGTAGTTAAATAGTTTAATCACTCACCTATGAAAATGTTGAGTTTACATTTGTAGATACATTTATTTCCTATTTAGAAATAACTGTTTTGGGCTATCGGTGGAGAATAGTCTTAATTGTTGTAGACATTGCATGTTGATTAGGGAAAACTGAAACTAATCACATTGAATGAGTCATTAAATATGACAGTTGAATTAATACAGCGAATCTGTATATTGATTGAATATTGTGTATGACAAGTGTTTAATACATTGTATATGCATATTGTTTAGGAGGAGATAGGGATGTACTCCATGGTTTGAGGGAAGATAGGGGATGGACTCTCAAACCTGTTTAGGAGGAGAAAGGGGATGGACTCCATTAGTACAGCAAATCTGTGTACTTATTGATGTATGGAAGTGTATTAGTACACCATATATGTGTACTTATTGAATTATGGAAGTGTTTTAGTGAGCCTTAGTCTCATTTTATAATGTGGCCAGGTTCTGAGCCATGTATGTATAAATGGAAAGTCGAATAAATAATGGGAAGTGAAACGTATCATGGACATAGTGGTCATGAAACTGTATTATGATAAAAGTGATTTATAAGTGTAACCATCTATTGAATGCTATTGCTTTAGTCAATTTCTATATTTGGTTTAGTATATTTCTACTGGGCTGTGGCTCACCCTATACGGGAACATTATTTTCAGGTCCAGGTGATATGCTACCTCCAAGGAATTAGCTTGGGAGGATTTGGAGTTGAAGACTCTTTCTTTTTAGTTAGCCAGTTTGTTATTTGATGTTACATGTAATTACAAGCCAAGAGCTTAACCTGTAGTTGAGTTAGTACTCATTTCTTTTATGTCCAAGTATTGGCTTGGAAAGATGTAAGCCCGTAGGGCATTTACTTTCGTTTTTACATGTAATGTTTTCTTTTAAGAATACTCTGATGAATGGGATAGGATTATGTTTTCTTAATCAATGCATGTTAACATTGGGTATATTATGGGTTTATTTTTTGAGGGCGTGACAATTCAGGGAACAATCAAAATCATAAAGGCATATCTTAGACATGAGAGAGGATGGAAAAAAAGTTCACTGCTATTGCAAACCATAGCTACCATAGTGTCTACCATTTTATCTGAAGAATCAATAACAGCAATAAAAAATAGAATTTGAGTAACCATAGAGAAAAGCTAGTTGGATAAACAAGATAGGAATCGCCCACTCAGCAATGCCACAATTTTTATTTTATTCCCTTTTTTTATGAGAAAGCCTATGAATACCCAAAATATACAATACACATATATGGTGTAAATTTCTGTTCTTGTCAACCTGCACAGGGATTAAGCTTTTACGAGGTCATTAGCTGGAAATTGTCAGTCAAGCCTGTTTAAGTTAGGAAAAGTGATATTCTTGAGTCCGTGGTGCTAATTGCTCTCAAAGCAAAATAGTAAGGGCGTACAAAGGACGGGCTTGGTTTCAACTCTTGATTAAAATATTATAGGGTTAATTCTCTACATCGTCTCATTAGGATGTTCTGTACATGTGCATAAAATGAGTGTGGATAAGATGAGAATACTTAGATGGATGTATATTAAGACTTGAAAGGATAGAAATATAAATGAATCTATTCGTGAAATGGTAGTAGCACCTATTGAACATAAATTAAGAGAGAACAAATTAAGATGGTTTGGTCACGTGCAATAAAGACCTATAGGTGCAATGGCAAGAAAGAGTGATAGGACAACTATAAGTGTAGGAGGAAACCTAAGTTGACATGGGATGCGATAGTGAAAAAATATATTAATTTATTAATTTAATTGAACATATAGCACTTGAAAAAATTGAAAGGCAAAAAAAGATTCATGTAGCCAATCCTATTTGATTAAGACACAAGACTTAGGCCAAGTTTGGAAAGACTAAATAAGTGTACTTTTTGACTTTTTATGAAATATGGGTTGGATTTGGGTTGGGTTTGAAGTGATGTGTTAGAGAGGTGATGTGACTTAAATAAGATGATGTGACTTAAATAAGATAGTGACTTTTTAACTTTTTGGATTTTTTTGAGAATGCCAAACTTGGCCTTAGTTTGGTTTGGTTTGGTTTGGTACTATATCCAATCAAGAAGGATTTGGTTTGGGGGTTTTTATAGTCTCATTAGATATTTAGATTGAATACCTTTTCTGTGGGTTTTTAGGAAAAATCCTTATGCTTGTGATCTCCTATTATACTGGATGTTCTTTATTGTCTTGGCCCGTGGACATGTAAATCCTTGTATTTTGTGCTGATTCTGTCTTTTTCATTATTTTCACACTATTTTCGTCATCAATTGCCCAACATATATGATGCCATTGTTTAGGCTATGAGGTGAACATTTTGCAGGCAAAGACTAATTTATCTAAAATAAGTAATCTGGAAGTTTAGGAAACCACAGTGAACAAGGAGAACCAAGAGGGGGGAGAGGGGCTGTTCAACACTTACAAGGGAAACTGTTGGACTCAAGTGGATAACTTGCATTTTATACTTTACATCTCATAACTTGTTAATAGAAATAAAGAAAACCTATAGGCATCTTTCTACTCCTAATTGTTAGCAATATGGCAACCAAAAATGCAATTTAAGTGTAGCTTGGGCCAGAGTGCAGTGATTTCAGGCTCTCATCACCCAATGAAACCGACCAATCGGATCCAAAAGATGAACATACAGACAGTTTTGTGAGAAGGAACGATCGGCTACGGGTAGTGTAAGTAAAAAATCACAATTTTTCAGACGGGCAACAGTTCAATGAATATTACAACCCGCAAACCCGATCCGACCAATATACGTGTCATTATTTTATTTGCAGTCCAGATTACAATTATCTATAAGCCATTATGACTTGACAAAGAAGTCCACATCTCATAGTTGTCTTTTGACTCTCTCTCTTCTGAAGCATTCAATTCCCACTCTCTCTCTCTCTCTCTCTTTCTCTTTCCAATGCATTCAATTCTCATTTTCTCACTTATCTCTCTCCCACGCATCAATTCTCTCTCTCTCCAATGATTCAATTCTTCTTCTCTCACATGCATTCAGTTCTCTCTCTTTCTTCTCTTTTCTGTATCTCCTCTCTCACAGTGTCTATTCTCCCTCATTAGCTCCTCTCATCATCCCATCTCCCCAAAACCCTAACCTACTTCGATCCATCTCCCCCAAAAATACCCACTTTGATTATTAAATTTTTGGCACCTATCTGGTGACTCAACAATGAAGGGCCAAAACCTAGATTGGGTTATTCTTAGAGAGTTGATGTTGAACAACATCCAATATGAAATCACTTGCAAAATGGATGAACAATTGTTGAAGTGGCAAAACAACCTTTGATTTGTGGTTAGTCTCTTTGTTTTTTGTTCTTCTATGATTTCTTCCTCCATGTAGGATCATTTCTTGAAAACCCCTTTTCTTTTTAATTTTTAGTGATATCTTCTTCTCCTTTTTGTGATTGAAACCCCATTTATTTTATTTTTTCTTGTTCTTCTATGTATGATTTTCTATGACCCGTATAACTCAACCAAAATCGACCGCAGAACCGAAACTTAAGAACGGTCGAGTTTGAACACCACATCGGTTGATAGCAGGTGAGAACATGTTCAACCCGCCATGGTCAGATCGGTTGGTGGGTTGATAGGAAAACCGACCCAGTCCGACCCACGAACAACCCTACTCATCACAAAAACAGGCGTGTGACTTGGGATAAGGTTTTCTTGAGTTGAATGATACAGGTGCATTCCATGCAAGATACCTAAAACTTCCACGGAAGCTTTTAGTCGTTGAACCAAGAGATAATCACTATTAATAAGGAGGTTTTACATGCTATCCATGTGAATAAAGTGTTCTCAAAATGCAAGACAAATAAAATTAAAACTTGAGAAATTCTGAGCAAGGAGATGAAAACTGATAAGCTTTTGTTGAGTTTACTATCATTCTTTGATGGCGCACCTCTTGATTGGCTGAAAGCCTATTAACGGATTTGGAGGATCAGAGTGAATCTTCCAAATAATATTAGGTTTAGTTTCCTATTATTTCGTCTGATGTGAATAGAGGGGCCAAACTAGAAGTTCAAGACTTTAATTGGAACTTGGGAACCACAATCTTAAGGCATTTTTTAATTGGTTACATAGTTTAGAGAGTTTTTTTCGTTGGTACTACATGACAAAGGAAAGAAAATTATTTTTTGCTGAAGCAAAAAATCGAGAGAACAACTAGAATTTGATGTGCTAAATATCATCGAGAACATAATGCGGCTATACACACTTGGGAAGACATAAAAATCGTAATGAATCAACGTTTCAACAACGATTTACAAACAACGAGCCAACTTATAGTTTACTTAGTTAACACAAGGAAGTAAGTACGTCGAATGAATATATCAGGTTGTTTTACAGTTTGACTACCAGGTCCAAGTTCCCATGGAATGAAGATGTCATGATTTCCATGTAAAGTCACAATTAAATCTGCAAATCTCTTGTAGATTGATTGCTAGCAGACTTTACCATATGCAAACGTAGTCCAAGTAGCATTTCAAATAGACAAATCTACAAGGAGTAAAAACACCATTGCTACTTTCCGTTGTACCCAAAAAAAAAAAAAGGACCTTTGTGAAACCCATTCATAACAAACTTCCTAAAGGCCTTCCCGTACTTCTCCTGGCCCTTTTCAATCTTTGTATAGAGGTAACATTAAGCGCAAAGCTGTAGTGTGAACAAATTTTTCATACAAAGGTGAAGTGTAATGACCAAATGTGCTCATTAGTGATTGATATTAGGAGTTGTACAAATGTTGTATCTGAGGAAGCTATAAAGAAGTTGGGTTTGAAGGTTGACACACACCCGAGCCTTATCATGTGATATGGATAACCAATACGAAACTTAAGGTTGATAAACAGTGCCAGGTTCTTCATTTTAAACTTTGTCATGTTGTCTTGGGTCGTACATGAATATAGGATCATGATGTCATTCATGATGCACATGCCAACAACTATTCTTTCATTGATGGCAAGACAAAGTACATTCGTGCCACTGATTGATGCATCGTTAAGTTGACGAAAAATTCATCGTTGATTTGACATGTTCATCCGTCATATGGTATTATTGGATGTATTCTTAACTAGCAGGAGTTGAGTTTTTTCAGTGGAAGAGAATTGAGGACACAACCCTTGATTGGATGGAAGACTATTATCCGATTTGGAGACCCATGGTGAAGTTCGTGGATCCAAAAACTTTTTGATCCCATACATGTAATTGTTCATATTATTATTTAACAAGGATTTAAAATAAATAGTTAGTTCAGATATTTGTGATTATGTTTCCAAATAATATTAGATTTAGTTCTCATTTTAATTTAGGGTTTGGGCCTATAAAAATTAGGTTTTGATTTGTATTAATCAACTTTGGTTTTACAATAAAGAGATTGCATTAAGGTTGTAATCGTTTTTGAGTTTTCTCCCTCTTCTCCCTATTTTGTTCTTCATATATCTCAATCTACCTTCATTCTCAAAAAGAGAAAAAAGGTCATTCTAGATTTTGGAAACACAAAAGACTCTCTGCTCACACCATGAATAAAGTTTCTCCAAAAGTAACCATGTTATTTTAAAATGGAAAATTTGGCTATAAACCCCTCTTACCTTCCTTTTATTGTTAAAAGGACTAAGAAAAAAATTATACTTTCAAAACCCTCTCATAATTATAAAGTCTTGTATAAAAGACAAAAATTATTATTTAAATATTTTATGAAACTATTATACCCTCAACTAAATCTTCCCATCTATCTGTCATGGCCTCTCCACTATCGCCTTCGTCGCTCGCCTCCCCTCCTTCCTCTCTCACCGTTGTTCGCCTCCCCTCCTTCTTTCACGGCTGATCCACCACCACCTCCTCCGCTAGCCTCCCATTCTCCCACTCTCGCCGTTGCTCGACTCCCCTTCCCCTCTCACGACTGATCCATCACTACCTTCGCCGCTCACGACCGAGATCTCTATCAACTCTCTCTCTCTCTCTCTCTGTGCCAACTCTCTTCTTTGTGTTCATAGATCATAGATCACAGATCTAGACTCCAAACTCTTGTTCCTCTTTCTCTTTTCTTAGTCTTATCATCATCTTCAACTACTTCCTCTGCCGAGCTCAACTCCGTCACCGCGTCCTCCACCGCTCACATGTGAGGTTGAGGTTGTTTTTGATCTGTCTCTGAACAGATCTACCTCTCTCCATCGCTGCCAATCTGCCTCGTCACCACCACCCTCACCGGTCCTGCATAACCTCAACTTCTTCTCCTCTCGCTCTTCTTCAACTTCGGAAATCCAAACGACGCTGTGCTGCTGCTACTACTGCTGTTGAGTCGCTGGCCGAAGAACACTGTTCATGGAGATTTTCCACTCGAATGCTTGGAAGACGAAGCAGCAAAGGTAGTTGTAATACCTCCGAGAACATGAATCTAAGCTGTAGATGTCGTCTTGTTGTTTCCAATTGGCTTTTTTTATTATTATTTGTTAATAGATCTAAGAGTAAAATTTGACTCTGATTCATTTATTTAGTATTTATTTTATTTTTTGTAACAGTAAAATTTTAATCTGGTTAAAAACATGTTGATTTGCTTAATGATATAAAATTTTAATTTGAATCATAGTAAACTTTACTCTGATTCAGAGTAAAATTGTACTTTCAGAGTAAAATTTTACTCTGAATCAGAGTAAAGTTTACTATGATTCAAAGTAAAATTTTATGCTAAACTATACTGTGAGGATGGCTTAATAGAAGAGTTGATAGATATGAGAATAGTATAGTAAAAGAAACAAGTTTTAAAATATTAGGGGGTTTTTGAAAGTACCTATATAATTCTTGTCCTTTTGAAAGACAAATTAGACAGTGAGGAGTCTATCACCAAATCCCCCTTTTAAAATTAGATAGTTTACTCGGAACATTTCCATGGTTACCTAATGCATTCTAAGCCTTAGTTACCTAATGCATCTAAACATTTCCAATAAAAAAAAATTAAAAAATAAGAATAAATAAAAGGAAAATTTGGCTATAAACCCCCTTTACCTTCATTTCATTGTTAAAAGGATTAAGAAAAAAATTATACTTTCTAAACCCCCTCATAATTATAAAGTCTTGCATAAAGGACAAAATTTATTATTTAAATATTTTATTAGACTATTATACCCTCAACTAAATTTTCCCACCTTCTCCACCCACTCTCTCCCCACCTTCTCTGTCTCTCTCCTCCCTCTCTCCCTTCTCTAACTCCTTCAAGCTTCAAATTTGGAAGCTCAGCTACCGCCTGGAACTCCTGCGTCGACCTCGCCAACGCCGCCGGCATCCGATCCTCTTCCGCCGCTCCCTCCGGCGAACACGCCAAGCTCCGCTACGTCTCCGCTGATTTGCTCTTCCTATGTATATGTGTATGTATGCATTTATATATATGTGTGCATGTATGTATGTATGTATATATGACTCATACATACATGTATATATCTATATAACAATGGAAGGCTGATTTTGAATTCAAAATTGAAAATGTCTATGTGGCAAAATATGAATCGTTAGATTGCTTCAATCCAAGGGCTGAAAATGCCTCATTCTCATTTGTCCTACAAGACATTTCAATGGTTGAGATCAATATTGTTATTCACTCTGGATGGTCCAGATTTAGCCTTTGCTCTTCCTCTCTCCTCTTTCATCTCTGCCCAAATCCTCCCTTTTTCTCATTTCAGAGATATCCCTTCTCTTTCATTCATACGCTCTTCTCTCTCTCTCTCCCTCTCCTCTCGCGACGACACCGCCACTCACCAACTACCGACCACCTCTCATCGCCTCTTGCTTTCCTATCTTCTTTCGACCACCGACCACGGACTCTCTTCTCTCGCCCTCCTGATTCGCCTCTCTAAAAAATAGAGTGTTGGATTTGTTTATATAGATTTCAGATTTGTTAGATTTCAGACTGGTTGTTGTTGTTCAGGTTTTTCGTCGATTGGTGTTGTGTTTGAGAGTGTACATGCAAAGTCAGGGTTCAATGGAATATCCAATGGTCGTCGATGCTGATGAATCAAAGAAAATGAACAGCAACCTAGATCACGAAAACAGTGCGACCAAGTCTCTCAAGAAGAGGAAGAGAGCTTCTTCTTCTTCTTCACTGGTCCAGACATTGACTACAGAATACAGAGAGGCTCGAGTTAATGCCTTACGCGTAGAGATGGAGGGTTTGTTCAAGTACTACAAAGAGGTTTCAGATGATAAAATCAATTTGGATTTGAATGAGTGTGGTTCGAGCAATTCGGCGATTGCGTACTTGCTCGAAGAGACCACTCTTTCGCTCTCAAAATTGGTCGATCAGATATATAAGAAGATGAGGGCGAGAGAGAGTGGCTCTGCTTCTAGGTTTTCCACCACTGTTGCTCCTGTGAAGAGCACTGTGCTTTTCATTGGTCAGAGATCTTTGTATGGAGTCCCTAATGCTGATGCTGATATCTTAGAGGATGAGACAGAGTCCTGCCTGTGGTGTTGGGAGGTGATAAATTCTATTTTATTTATTTATTTATATATTTGTGTTTTCAATTCATGGCTATATTCAATCTTTGTCTTTCTTCAACCATTTGAAGCATTTGTTAGGTATATTTCCTCTTCATTGTTTCTTAATTTTCAATGTCTACTATATATCTGTAGTCTTTGGGAAACACTATGGTATACACTCCTTTTAAAGGTATCATATAAGCATTTGTTAAATCATTTCAGATTTGTGTCCTTCTAAAAACTTTCTAAGCTTCAGAGCATTTTTTTTTTCTTTTTGTTTCACTCAAACATGCAAATTAAAGTTGGACCATGCTGAGTCATTTCCACAAATTGAAAGCTTCATAGAATTCTTTTTGTTTTCTTTTTTTTCTTTTTGCTTCACTCACAAAAAGAAAAACAGAGTGTTGGATTTGTTTATATAGATTTCAGATTTGTTTTGTTTCTATGCTAGAGTTTGATTTGTGTTAAATCACTGAGTTTGATTTGGATTTGTTAAATCATTTCAGATTTGTGTCTTTCTAAAAACTTTCTAAGATTTTTTTTACAAAAAACAGAGCATTTTTTTTTTCTTTTTGTTTCACTCAAACATGCAAATTAAAGTTGGACCATGCTTAAGTCATTTCCACCAATTGAAAGCTTCATAGAATTATTTTGTTTTGTTTTTTTTCTTTTTGCTTCACTCACAAAAACAAAAACAGAGTGTTGGATTTGTTTACATAGATTTTAGATTTGTTTTGTTTCTATGCTAGAGTTTGAGTTGTTCTTTTTTTTTTCTTTTTTTTTTTTGGATTAATTCACATTTTCATCATCACTTTGTTTAATTTTAATTTTAAAACTAAAAAAAAAAAAATCAGAGGATTGCCCCGCCGGACCAAAAACGAAGTGTCAGTCATATTATATAGATTTCATATTTGTTTTTTTTGTACTCAACAATCAGATTTGTTTTGTTTCTATGCTAGAGTTTGATTTGTGTTAAATCATTGAGTTTGAGCTGTAAGATTTTCTAAAAACTTTCTAAGATTTTCTATTTTTGGATCATAAATATTTTTTTAAAATTTTGAAAATATTTGTTTGAGTTTTATTTTTGTCAAATTTAAAAATAAATAAATTCTAAAAATGAAATTAAATAGTGTGAGAGTATGGACCTGTTTCATATGGAATGGAATTACACAGTGAGTGTAATATTTATTTTTTGTTTGTTTCAATTTTGAAGACTTTTTTGAATCGGTATAAATATTTATTAGTCCATAAATCAGTAGCTTTTACCAAAAAAATTCTGTCATGTTTGGTTGGTGAGTAAGTGGAGGAAATAGTTCATAAATATGTTTCAGCCTCAAATTTTTATTTTATTTTATTTTTTTTTTTTTTGAGTTTCCTTTGGCTAATCATAGATTACTGTGTAATTTTGAGTTTCCTTTGGCTAATTATTAGTTTATGGTATCCTCTTTCTGTAATTTTGGGTTAGTTCAAAATAGAATTTTATCATTTTTTATTGTTATTGGATTAAATGGAATTAGTTTTTAGACCTATGTTCTTTTGTCTAATCTTTTGTGATTATATAGATTTGCTACCAAGTGATTTGGAAAAAATATTTGACTGTCATATATGGTTAATTTTGTTTAAGGTTATTAAAAAAAACATTAAAAAGATTTTTTTTATGGTTGTTGATTAGCATTGCTAATTTTTTGTTTCTTGGTGTCTAATTAAATTCAAATTTCCAAATTCTATCATTTTTATTGTTATTTTTTTATATTTTATATTTTATATTTTCCTCCTCTTTTAAATTTTTTTTTTTTCTTCTTTTTATTCACTTAAGCATGGGATTTTTGATCAGAGATAAATTTTGTTTCAATGATTTAGATTGTTCCATCCAAAATTCAACGGTTGAGATGCCTTTCATTTCCGCCCAAAATGCGCTCCAATTATCTACATTTGTTATAGAAAGACTCAAAGAATCTATAATTCTTTGAGGGCAATGAGTTTGCCACTTTACTGTTTAAATTTGTTTGTTTGTCTTCCATTTGTTTTTATTTATATTTTCTTTTATTTTTGTTTATGAATTAAGATGTTTTATATGAGTGCATAGAAGTGGCACACAAAGTTGATTTCTGATTTACCACAATACACACTGCCTAAGAAAGGCCTTCATAACCATTATTGGACCATTTTTTTCTTTTTTGTCAACTTTGTTTAGTTGAATTTATTTTTTCTTTTTGATCAGAACTTTGTTTAGTTGAATTTGAACAAGCCAAAATTGCACTATATGTTTCTTAGAGAGCACATAACATTATTTAAAGTGCAACTTTATTTTTTGCACTGTTGGACATTGTCAACTTGGTTACCAATCACTGAGATTATATTCCTTTCTAATTTGAGCCGAAGTTCAAATGAGACCAACCTCTTCAATTAGAACAAGAAAGATTGATAACTTGGGTAAGAACAATAGTGATGCTATAAGAAAGGAATAATTTTCTCTGAAATTATTTTGTGAATAAATTTTCCATGTACTACATAAAAGATTGGACAGGGGAAGATTAATCCCAATATTATTTCCTCCATGCCTTTAGGCACGGGCATACATTTTTAAATCCTGATGGGACTTTTGTCTATCTGTCAAAATATGCACCATCAGATTTATTCAATCCAATGGTTGAAAATGTCTTACTCTCATTTGTCCTACTTGGACATTTCAATGGTTCAGATTTTTGGGTGAATACCAATGCTTCAGATCAGTTTTACATTTAGCTTTTCGATTCTTACCCTCAGGATTGAATCAATTCACATAGACATCTTCTCTCTCTCCCTCTCTCTGATTTTGATTTCAAAATTTGAAACTCCATTCTCTCTCACACCTCTTCTTCCCACCACACATCTTCCTCTTTCTACCAAGCTTTGTCTCTTTAGAAGTTTAATCTCCGGTGGTGATTTCCGGAATATAGCTCTGACAGAATATAGCACCACTGAGAGGGGGTGATTTCTACCAGCTACCTCAATCTCTACCTCCTCTCTCTACACAGCTCCAAGGTAAAAAGCTATACTCCCTGTTGTTTTTTTTTTTGGAAGAAGGTGTGAGAATCTAAGGTTTTTATTTGGGTTTTGGATTTTGATATGATAATAAATCTTTGCCTCCTCTTCCTCTCCCTCTCCCTCACACTTCCCCTCTTTTATTTGGGTTTGTTTTTCTTTTCTCTTTTTTCCTTTTTTTTTTTTTTTTTTTGTTATCAGCATAAAAATTTATCAGATGTAGTTATACAAAAATATTTTTGTCCTGTTTGGTTGCTGAGAAAGTGGCAGCAAAAGTAAAGAAAATGAAATTTTGGTTATTGTCATTTTTGGGTTTGACTGAAAGGTCTATTATGAATGTATTTTTATCAAAATTATTATTTATTTTATTGGGTTTTGTACTCAAGAACAAGCGCTAATGTTCTGAATTGTTATTTTTCTTAATTGACTTGGATTATTTGTTCGGGCACCATTAATCTATCTCTTTATATTTTTTATGCTCCATCTTTAAGCACCATTATGTGATCTGCTTCATAGGGTGCAACAACTTCAACGGCAACAATGGAGAAGATTAGGATTGTGGGTTGCTGGCTCTGTTTCAGTGTCTTGGTTTTGGTAGAGATGTTATCCCAAACAGGTATTTTAATTAGTTAGTTATGTTGGATATGTTGAAACCATAGGAAAAGTTGCTAGAAACTTTAATTAATCAGATTTGTAATTAATTATGCTGGATTTAATTAATTAGATTTGTAATTAGATTAATTAGTTTGTTTTATGCTAAAATTGTGATAAATTTGAACTATATCCTTTGGTACCTATTAATAGTTGATTTATTATTATTATTATTATTATTATTATTATTATTATTATTATTAGTTGAAGTTATTTGTTGGTTATAGGGTGCTTGGTTTCCATTGGGAAACAAATTCCGTAGCAATTCGAGTTGACAATAATATTTGTGTGAGTTTTTTTTCCCCTTTTCTGTGTCTTGAGAATATTACAGCGTGTGGTACAAGTAAAATTGTTACAAGTTCTTTAAGAAGAAGAATATTTCTTTATATTTTCTTAGTATCTTTATCAAAAAAATGACACAGATTTCATAAATTTCAACATAATATGTATAAATTACAACTGCATTTTAATCCCAACATTATTTACACCGTGCCTTTAGGCACGGACATACACTAGTGTATATATATCGGTAAGTGAGTGTATATATGTATATTACACGATATTTTTTTTAAACACAGATCTGAGTTTTGAATATATTTGTATATATATATATATATATTTGTGTGTATGAGTGTTGTTGAACACGTGTATTCTTTGAAATCAAAAGATAGAGAGATATTTGGATGTGTTCTCTGAAATGGCCACCTCAATCAGATTATGATTATGTTGATATTTGGATATTTTTGTTTAGTTTTTGATCTGTGTGTTTTGTGGTTATATATCCTTGTAATATAGATTTGTGTTTTTACTAGTTTTTTGAATGCTCAGCTTGTTCAATGGATGATCGATCTATTAAAATGGATGATCTATTCAATTTCTCTCTCTCTCTCTCTCTAAGAATCTCTCTAATAAGAATTTCACATAGAAATTTTACTAATCAGAGTAAAGTTTACTTTGAATCAAAGTAAAATTTTACTCTGGTTAAAAAATGTTGATTTGCTTAAAAATATAAAATTTTACTTTGAACCATAGTAAAACTTTACTCTGAATTTTTACTTTGGTTAAAAAACATGTTGATTTTCTCAGCAACCAACAACTATATTTGGTTTTCTTGTTATGTTTCTGTGATTTTCTCAGCAACCAAACACACAAGGTTATTAATACATGACACTTAGTGTGATTCAAAGTGGATACTCTCCTTAGATCATAGTAAAATTGTACTTCCAGAGTAAAATTTTACTTTAAATCAGAGTAAAGTTTACTATGATTCAAAGTAAAATTTTACTCTGGTTAAAACCATGTTGATTTGCTTAACGATATAAAATTTTACTTTGAATCATAGTAAAATTTTACTTTCAGAGTAAAGTTTTACTCTGAATCAGAGTAAAATTTTACTCTGGTTAAAAACATGTTGATTTGCTTAACAATATAAAATTTTACTTTGAATCATAGTAAACAATATAAATTTTACTTTGAATCATGTTGATTCTGAGTAAAATTTTACTCTGAATCAGAGTAAAATTTACTATGATTTAAAGTAAAATTTTACTCTAAAATACACTGTGAAGATGGTTTAATAGGAGAGCTAATAGATATGACGGTAATATAGTAAAAGAATAAAGTTTTAAAATATTAGGGGGTTTTGAAAGTACCTATATAATTCTTGTCCTTTTGAAAGACAAATTAGACAGTGAGGGTTCTATCACCAAATCCCCCTAAATAAAAATAGAGCATTTCCTTAGTTACCTAATCTACTCTAAGCCTCTATCACTTCCAGGGGATCTTTCATAACTTCTAAAAAAGTTGGGATACCTTAACCAACTAAAAGGTCGAGGATATCTTTAGACCAAGGTTGAGGCGCATTTCCTTGTATTTTTTTTCTTTTGTTGAAAAGTTCTTTGGTACAAGGTGTGTGCACATGCAATGCGTGTGTAATATCATCAATCAAACAATCATTCAAAATCTCACATGCTAAACCATTGTAGTTATTGTGCAATTTCGGAAACCTAAAAAAGCGTTACAACCGTTGTAGTTATGGGGCAAATTTGGAAACCTAAGAAAGCATTACATAAATTTAGGAAAGTGTTCACACCAAATTGGGCATTGTGCAAGATGCACAATAATATTATAATATTAAAAATATTTTAGTATTATGTCTTCGACTTTTATCTTTTATATTTGTCACTACACTCGAATAAAATAATATTAATGAAACTTCCTGGAAGAAAGAAAATATAAATTAAATAATAAAAAAATGATGGAAAACTCTAGAGAAACATATGATGAAAATGATTTTAGGATGAAGTATTGTTTCTTCATCTCTACCAACTTAGTAAATCAGTTATCAAGTTCTATATATATGGTGTGTTCCTTTGGCGGGAGTCGTGAGAGAGTGATCAAAGAAGTAAATCTCTCCTCTGTGCTTCTAAATTTGTATTTTTGTGGTGTGTTTTTTGTACCTACTTTCAGGCCATATGTAAGGGTGTTTCTTTGGTGGAGCTTTGGGTTCAACCTCTTGTGCAAAGATGGTTTGAGCCAACACGACGTATAGCCAGACTGTTGTATCTTGAGAAGACAAGCCATTTGAGATAGTCTATTGCACTAGATAGTTTTTTGAAGGATTTACCAACCATAGAGGGCCTGAATCTCCTTAAAGAAAGTGATATTACTACATCTCAGTCCGCTTTGTATAAATCCTTTATTTAGAGATATTTTGTGTAAACCACTATTATTTTGTATGATAGTGGATGTTATGTATTCACATGATTCAATATAGTGGATAAAGGGGAAAGATTCGTGATTGTAGGTTGAGTCAGCCGAACCACATTAAATTTGGTGTATTCTTGTGGTGATGCTTTTTTGCTCTATTTTTATTTTCTGGTGGTAATTACACCAAGATATTGTACATATATACCTTAATTCTTCATACTATAACTCTAATTTTGGTTGCATTAAACTGACTCTACACAAAATATTTGTAGAAAATCTAATTTTATTATCGTTCTAAATGAATAGCAGAAGATATTATCCATCTCATTTATTATGACTAATTAAGTTAAATTTATTCTATACTAAGCAAATGTTGAATTAAAGAATAGCCATTGTACTCAGAATACAAAATTTTTGGTTAGTCATCCTTAAATTTTACTTTCAACCCAAAATGTCACCATTAGTGCATGCACAGTGCTCCAAACAAAAACTTCATTATCCAGAATTGAAGACAATCAAAGATTGTAAAAGGGGCAAATTTAGGAAAATCAACAATTATAATCATATAATGCCAAGCAAATTGAATATGATCAAAGAAACAACATTCATCTAATTAGGACCAACCCAAATCCAAATTTGTAAAAATGAGCAAACTCATCAATTTACCAAAAAAGAAATGAAGTTCATTTAGGTTAAACCCAAAAACCCTGTATCAACCTTGGAAAATAAGCAAGAAAATACCCAAAACCCAACTGACCTGTTGCCAAACCTTCAAGAGCTTGAGCTTTCAATTGAAGAAATGGAAGAAGTGAAAAACCCACCAAAGCAATAAGTCTCCTTTTGAAGAAGACACCATCGTTTGGGTTCACACGGTGCATACAAGCCTGGGGTGTTCTGTTCTTTCTACTGTGGCCTCCATTTCTCGGGAAAGAGTAAAAGAAAACAGGCTGAGAAGTGTATAAGGAAGAATACGAGGGAAAGAGAGACTGAGAGTGATAGAGAGGAGAGTGGGAAAAACAAGAAATCCCCATTGCAACACTCATTTGACTTCCTTGATTTTGACAGTGATAAACAAGCACTCTCAGAGAGAACTCTGGTCTCTCTTTGCTCTATCGCTCCACTTTTTGTGATTCCATGGCTCTGACTTGAGTCTTGACTCTTGAATAGACGTTGTTGCCCTCTTTTAGTTGCTGAAATAACAGTTGCGGTGTTTGGGGTAGCGGTGCCCATAGGTAGGAGCGTGAAAATCACCCGCGGTTTGTGGGGGTCCGAAGTGTGCCTGCAGTTAGGGATGAGCTTTGGATCGGTGTTCAGCTCAATATCCTAAGTTTAGGGTTGGGCCATCATTTTGAAATCCATTCCTATGAGCCTAGCTTGCCTAGATTGGCATGTGACCCGACCCATTGGCCTACTTAAAGCTTGGCCTAGGACCTGTCCCGCCTGAGACCTAGTGTTATTTTTTGTTGAAAAAAATAACATTTTGATAAAAAAATATTAAAAAAAATATTCAAACCCTGCCCAAATTTGAACTCAGGCCCAGGGCCACCAGTCCGGCCCGCTGGCCCGTTAAGGCCCAAATATCCATTGGGTTTGGGCCTATTTTTCTGACTTTTAAGCCGGCCCAGTTTGAATTTTTACTAGAGCCCGTAAGGCTTGACATGGACCGCCCCGAGCCAAGGCCTGAATGGGCAGAGCCGGGCCTGGGCAAATTTACACTCGTAGCCGTAGGTCGATGACCCACTCAACTCACCCAATCCAATTTATTATTTTGAAGATTTAAAAAATATATATTTATAGATTGTTTGAAAAGATTTAAATAAGTGTATTTTTTTAATTATTTTATAAAAAAATATGTCAAAAAGTAAAAGGATAATATGACTTAAATAAGTGTAATTATTTATAAAATGGCAAACAAACTCTTAATTTATACAAGTTGGTTAAACAAAATTTTTTAATTTATAAACGTGTCTCCAATTGCCTATCCTAAATTTTATATTAAAAAATCTTGAAAATTTAGTAAGTCTATTATGGACTCTCCAATTGTCTATCCTAAAATTTATTAAAAAGGAAACAAAATCTTGAAAATTTAGTAAATCTATTATGGACTTTCCAATTGTCTATCCTATATCTATCTATCTATACTATATATTAAGTAAAATGAGGTTTTTAACCCCCAAGGCCTGTGGGAGTTTCAATATCACAATCTGAATTTTCTAAATTTTTTATTAAAAAAAAAAACTCAGTATTTATTGATTTGGTCAAAATCCACTGATCAACATTTATTAACTTTTCCAATCCACATGTCTTTCCACATGTCTACATTTATTGATTTGGTCAAAATCTCTAATCAGCATTTAAAATCCCCTCATACAAATAATTATAGATACAGCCCGTGCATGGTTACTGCAGTAGCTTTTTAATTTCTCCTATACACTATGATTAGTGATAAGATTGTTAAATTATTTTTATAAAAAATCTTAATTAAAAAAATTAAAACAAATATAAATATCTATAATTATCTCGTGCATAGCACGGGTGATAGGCTAGTATATTATATAAGGGAAAGGAAGTTTTTAACCCACAAACTTTGTGTGAGCTTTAATATCCCAATATTAATTTTCTAATTTTTGATTTAAAAAAAAAAACCTCAGTATTTATTAACTTTTTTCAATCTACATGCCTCTTGAGAGATTTGGTCAAAATCCCCTCATCAGCATTTATTAACCTTTGCCAATCCATATGCCTTTTGAGAGATTTGGTCAAATTCCCCTCATTATTATCAAAATATACTAGCATATCACCCGTGCTATGCACAGATTGTGTTTACAATTATCTGTATATATGAATTGTGATTTTTAAATTTTTTTTTTTTAAATGTCTTTTTTTTTCCTTTTTGATATTATATTAAAATTGAATATTTGATAATAATCATATGTGTTAGACTTTTCAAGGAATTAAATGTCTTTTATTTATTTATTATATTATATTAAAGTATAATATTTTGATAATAATCATATGTGTTGGACTTTTCAAGAATTTTTTTTATACTTGTTCTTAATGCATTAAAATGTTATTATGAGGGATAATAATTATATGTATTGGGACTTTTCAAGGAATTCATGTGTTGGATTTTAAAGGATTTTTTGTATGCTTGTTCTTAATGCATTAAAGTGTTATTATGATGGTAAGATTTGGAAGTTGGAAGAAGTTAATAAATGTTAAGATTTTTTTTTTTTAAATCAAAAAATCAGGAAATTTAGATTGGGAGATTGGAGTTCCCACAAGGCTTGTGGTTAAAAACCCCCTTTTGCTTAATATATAGTACAAATATACAAATAATTATAAATACAACTCGTGTATAGCATGGGTGAAACATTAGTATTATATAAGTAAAATAGAGTTTTTAATGAAAAGGCACTGGTGCAATTCAAAACGGGAAAATTGGTTTAGGATCCCTCTCCCACTTTTCATAATGGAAGAGATCCACAAAATTATTTTTTGATGTCTAAGGTCCCTAAACATACATCAGAGAAATTTCAGTCCTTTATACTATCTTCATCATCTGACCCATCGCCACCCCCAACAACCCGACTCTCAGTCCTTCTCATCTTCCAACACTTCCCAAAGCTTTACCCAATGGAGATTCCCGGCCTCGTTCTCCTTCTCTCCTTCCCTCTCATCGCAATCGCATACATCTTCGTCTCCGAAGCCCTCGTGATCCAGGCGCTCATCTTCATCTCCTACGCCGGACTGAAGATCCGCGACATCGAGCTACTTCGTCGGCTCTGGACATGTGTTTTGTGCAGCGTTGATCCAGGTTCGCTTCCGACGGTGCTGGGTTATACTCTGTGATATTTTTGATCGGCTTTGGTTGCATCAATAGTATTTCGCTTAAGTTCACTTCTGAAGATTCTTCTAGGTGAAGTCGTCTTTGTTGAAGATTACAGTTTATATCTAACACAGTAATTATTTTGTTTGATGAACTTCCAATAAAGATGGATACCCGTATGGAGTCAAGTACTTGGTGTGGTTCTACTCTGTTCTAAGTTACACGGTACAGTTCTGTGTATTTGTTCTCTTTTAGCATTTCCAATTATGTTTTGACAAAAAACAATACATTGACTATTGAAATGTTGGTGTGCTGTTGTACTGGAGGATCTGAATCCTATATTCTTAAGTTCACAAAAACAGAAATTGAAGCCAAGTGTAGATTAATGAGAAAAGTGATCTTCTGGTTGAAACTAGAGAAATTCTCTGATTTTTTAACTGAATTTTCTCTGGGTTGAAACCAGATAAATTCTCTGGTTTTTGAACTCAATCACCAAGTTTTGTTCATAAAAATACAACTTTACTGTAAATAGAGAGAATGTCTCTGGTTTCAATCCAAAGAATTCTCTGGTTTGTCTGGTTTAAAGAGAATTTCTTTGGTTTTGGACCAGAGAAATTTGTGGGTTTGTGGGTTTGTTAGACATGGGTTTAATTGTAGTTAATAGAGTCAGAGAAATTTGCGAAGTCAAAGAAATTTCCTAGATAGCCATACAAATTTCCTTTCCATAATTTTCTCTGGATTTATTTGATACTCAGAGAAATTTCAATTTTCTCTGGAGAGAATTTCTCTGGAACTGAAAGTTCTCTGGATTTCAATTTTCTCTGGAGAGAATTTCTCTGGGACTGAAATTTCTCTGGATCCTGTTAAGGGACCTTAGACATCATGAAAATATTTGATGTCCTTTATACTATAAAATCATAATATCAGGGATCTTAAAAAAAATACCCCATTCAAAACTCTCATACTATTTTTTTAGAATTCTTATTTTTTAAATAATTAAAAAAATTCTATTGGTTAACTTTTATTGAATCATTTAGAAAAATAGTAATTAATCCATTTAAAAGGAAAGTTAATTAATCTATTTAAAAATTTAAATAGCTTTTATGCCTTGATTTACATATTTCAAAAGAAAAGTTAATTAATTCATTTAAAAATTTAAATTTGAAAGGAAAGTTAATTAATCTATTTAAAAATTTAAATAGATTTTATGCCTTAATTTACACATTTTAAAAGGAAAGTTAATTAATTCATTTAAAAAGAAAATTAGTTAATCTATTTAAAAATTTAAATAACTTTTATGCCTTGATTTACACATTTCGAAAAGAAAAGTTAATTAATTTATTTAAAAATTTTAATTTCGAAATTGAAAAGGAAAGTTAACTAAGATATAAATTTAAATTTGAATTTTTATACTACTAAAATATAGGAATTAATCTA
Organism: Camellia japonica; assembly: GCA_030407325.1. Taxonomy (NCBI): domain Eukaryota; kingdom Viridiplantae; phylum Streptophyta; class Magnoliopsida; order Ericales; family Theaceae; genus Camellia; species Camellia japonica. The sequence goes on along the minus strand of JAPPVO010000059.1, from coordinate 60,740,552 downwards.
CATCTTTTATAGATTTTTTTTTCTTGATGTTTAATAATTTTATATGCATCGATATTCAAATCTATATATCTATATTATAGCAAACAGGCATTCTATAAAAACAAATAATAATAATAAAAAAATCATGAAATCTCCAAAGATTAGTGACGTAGACAGAATCAAACAAAATGTGTAGGTCTTAAAGTAAAAAATTTATGTTAGAATTTGTTTAAATGTAATTCTCTTAATATTTATAAATATTTTTTATTGATTGACAAAAAGCACCATAAACATTAAGATTATTGTTTTTTTTTATCATATTGAGTTATTAAAATAAGAAGTCTTATAGGCTTAAACCAAGAAATGTTCGGAAAAAAAATCACTCGAACTAAATTTTCTAGACTCATTTGTAATATTTTATCTCATATTAGAACTCTCAAACTAACTCATACCGGTTACAAACCGATAAAGATAATTTTAAATAATCAAGACAATTTTTAATGACTAGGTGAATGTCACATTGGCATAAATATTTAGTCAACTAGCTTTCAGGTTACTTCTAATTTTTAGTCCAACACCACAAGTCAATTCTAATCCGTTTTCACATAAGAGTTATGACAATAATTTTAAGTAAACAAATTTTTAGGTTTTACAAAATAAGAAAAAGTTAGTATATTAAAAAATATAATTTATTACTATCATATGGTAAATTAAAATTATGAAACTTATAAAATGAAATGTATTTATATTTTATCGTAAATAAAATTTTTGTAATTTATTAATTAAATTTTACCAATTAAATAATGACATGCAGGTTTTTATTAAGAACTTAGAAAATACAATTAATGACATTAGAATAAAAATCTTCTCTTAGTGTAACTCTAATAAAAATTAATAAAATTTAATTGATCATAAATCACTTTTACAACATATTTTAAATAAGTTTTATATTATTATTTTAATTTAAAAACTAATTTTTGATTATTTATTTATACTCGTGCATAGCACGAGTAATATGCTAGTACTATATATTAAGCAAAAGGGAGTTTTTAACTCCAAACCTTGTAGGAGCTCCAATCTCCCAATCTAAATTTCCTAATTTTTTGATTTAAATAAAAAAAACCTTAGCATTTATTAACTTCTCCTAACCTCAAAGTCTTACTCTCATAATAACACTTTAATGCATTAAGAACAAACACAAAAAAAATTCTTTGAAATCCAATACATATGAATTCCTTAAAAAGTCCCAACGCATATGATTATTGTCCCTCATAATAACACTTTAATGCATTAAGAACAAGCATAAAAAAATTTCTTGAAAAGTCCAACACATATGATTATTATCAAAATATTAAACTTTAATATAATATAATAAAAAAAGAAGGCATTTAATTCCTTAAAAAGTCCAACACCTATAATTATTATCAAAATATTAAACTTTAATATAATATAAAAAAGGAAAAAAAAGAAGATATTTAAAATATTAAAAAAAAACATTTTAAAATCGTAATTCACATATATAGATAATTATAAATATATTAAGGAAAAGGGGTTTCTAAACCCCAAGCCTTGTGGGAGCTCCAATCTCTCAATCTTAATTTTCTAAATTTTTTATTTAAAAAAAAAAAAAAAACCTCAGCATTTATTGATTTGGTCAAAATCCCCTGATCAACATTTATTAACTTTTTCCAATTCACATGCCTACATTTATTGATTTAGTCAAAATCCCTGATTAGCATTTAAAATTCCCTCATACAAATAATTATAGATAATCCTGTGCATAGTTACTGCAGTAGCCTTTTTAATTTCTCCTGTACACTATGGTTAGTAATAAGATTGTTAAATTATTTTTATAAAAATTCTTAAAAAACATAATTTATATATTTAAAAAAAATTAAAACAAATATAAATATCTATAATTATCCCGTGCATAGCACGGATGATAGGCTAATTTTATTAAAAAGGAAAAAAAAATTTGAAAATTTGATATGCCAAATGTATTTCCTTTCTAATTTTTACAGTCATTAATTATTCCTTACCTTATTTTTACAGTCATTAATTATTCCTTACCTTACAATAATTTCTTTCCTATTTTCTCTTCCTTTGTCTAGATTAGTATTTGTAAATTAATGCCTCAATTCTTTTAGTCAGTAAAATTATGCTATATATAGATGTTTATGTAATATAGATAGATAACTTGCCTAGTTGAATCTCAAACTCTTAGAAGAATTGAGAAGAAAAACAATGAAAATATTTTCCTTCGCTGCTGTTGTTGTGCTTCTTCTCTTCGTCAATGCAGGTAAATCTAGTGTGTTCTTCACAAGATAGCTACTACACATTTCATCATCTCCCTACAACATATACGGGTTTTAACGGTCAAAAATTTTTTGTTCTCAAAATTAAAATTTTTGTTTCAAAAAAATATTAGGAGATTAATCACGATCTCTAATAAAATTTTAAAAATATCACTGATAAATGTATTTTTTAGGGACAAAATGATTTTGTGCCAAAAGATTTGTTTTTTGAGACAAAAATTATGGTCTTAAAAGGATACTATTTCGTTACTAAATGTTTAATTTCATTACTAAACGTGCAATACTTGGAAACTAATGATTCGTTTGGGATGTTAGTTAACTTTTTGAATTTTTGGTTATTTTAGCTTGGGTTTAAAAGTCTTGTTTATGATGGATTTCTGGCTTTTTTGACTTTTGTAAGAAAAAAAATGAAATGATTATAATTTAAATGTGACATTTTGTCTTGTTGATTTTTTAGTCTATTTTGTAGCTATTTTAGCCCAAGAGTGGGATGCCAAACGAAGGCTAAGATATTTCATCACTAAAAAGTATTTTTGCCCCTTCGCAAATTTTTGGTTTTGTGGCAGTTGTCGCGCATAGCACACAACAGCCCCTGTTGTGTAATTTATTGGGCCAATTTCATGACCTCTTTCGATAATTTGAGCATTTAATTTTTAAAATATATCGAGTAGAACATATTTACAGAAAATTATGATAATTGGATATCAGTAACTCTTTTTTCAAATTACATTTATATTTAATTTTATACTTCAAATTACACTTATCATTTATTTTTTTAGATACAAAGGTGATTTGATGAAAGGCTACCGCTATCCAATCAACTTAATTTTTTATAATTAAATTCTAATCGATATCTTTTAAAATTGAATGATTCAGATCATCATAATGAGCCTAATAAACTGCACAACAGCCACCCCAAACTCTAATTTTTTCTCTGTAAAACCTTAATTTGTTATAATGTTTATATATATCTTTTAATTTATTTATTTATTTATCTATTGGTTCTCACTTTCTCTCATTTGAATTTATGTAGTGAATGAAGTGATGTTGGTGGATGGAGTTAAAATTTGCCCGACTCGTATCACCTTCAGGGGAGCATGTAATAATAATGAATGCAACACTCTATGTTTGGAAGGTTATGGAGGAAAAGAAAAAAATGCTTATGGCTATTGTCGTCCTAATTGTATCTGCTATCATATTTGCTCATGATTTTATTTCCATCTCTATCAAAAACTATTTGTAATCTCAAAACTGTAGTACCCAAATTAAGAAAGTTTTGTTATATTTTTGGTTAGCTATATTTGTCAATGGTTTTTCAAATAAAACATTCCAATGACAAGTGTCAAATTTTTACTCAAATTCTTACTCAAATTCTTGATAAAAAAAAATTTGAAAACTTTATTGGGAAATTCTCTTTCAAGTGCTTATATTCCAATTAATTCATAACATATTCTTATATTCCAATAAATCCTATTGTTTGGACATTAATCCACCAAATCTTAATTCTCATATTTAAGGTATTTTATGAATAATTTTACCTTTACAAATATTTTTTGAATCCTTAACAATTTAGTGATGTGAACATTCATATTTAATAGTGTGAATATTCACATTGACAGTGTGAATGTTCACATCATGGAACATTCACACTATCAATGTGAATTTTAATGCGCACTTTATCTTATTATTATTTTTTTTTTCAATTCAAAAGAAAGGAAAACCAGAAACAGAAACAGTACTAAGGCATCAAGCCTTAACAAACAGAGGATAGACTGATTATATCTGCAATAAGGAGGTTTGCAATCTCACAAGGAGGGTCATAAGAAAAACAAAAAAGTCTTGGTGATTAACACCTATGTTTGCCAAGCCATCTGCACTTTTGTTGCCTTCTTTAAGGATGTGGGCTATGTTGCAATTGCATCTCTTCATCAAGAATCTGGTGTTCTCAAAAAGTGCCCTGTGCTGAAAGTGTTGAGCAGGTTTATCTTGAATGAGCTTGACAACTTGACTAGAATCTGTCTCAATGCATATGTCTCTCATCCCTTTCTCAAGTATTATGGTTAATCTTCTATAAACTCCCGAAAGTTCAGCTTCCAAGCTGGTTGCTTCCTCTAGTTTCCCATGATAGCCATGCATCCATGCTCCCCTCTTATCCCTGAAAAGTCCCCATATCCAGCTGGTTTAAGATTTCCTTTTGAGCTTCCATCAATATTAATCTTGATTTTTCCTACAACAGGTAAAACCTAATTAGTTCTTTGATCTAGGGATTGGCTAGTAAAATGGTCAGATTTGAAAGCTTCATAAGTCTCAGTTGCTTGGTGTTGGATATATCTAATGGCTTCATACACATTGTCCTACTCTTGTTTGAAAACAAAATTATTTCTTTCCTTCTAAATTGTCCAAATAGTGAATAAAAACACAATTCCCCAGGGAATATAGTAGATTTCATTTTCCTTGCTCTTCAGATTGACTTGAAGCCACTGCTCTAGAGGTTGTCTTTCATTTATCTTTACCCATTTGTGGCTTCTTGTAGCTAGCCATATTTCTTTGGCTTTGGGGCATTTCTCTGAGCATGTGATTTATGTCTTCTCTGGCTGAATTGCACCTGGGGCACTTGTCATCCATAGTTAAACCTCTGATACTTCTATGGTGATTAGTTAACAGTTTCTTATGGAATAGCAGCCAGCAGAAGCCCTTTAGTTTCTGAGGGATTTTCTGTTTTCTAGATCTAGCTCCAACTAACCTTAGTACTGTTCTCACCATTGCCTGTTAACAGATCGTATGTTGCACTAACAGAGAAATTTCCAGATTGTACTAATTTCCAGTGGAGATTGTCTGGGACTTCAACAAATTGTGGCAGATGGATTTGAGGCAAATTTTGTAAAATTGATTGTGGAATGATATCTGTTAGGTTTTATTCTTGGCAATCCCGTTTGAAAAAATTCCTTTCAGTTGTACTTTTATTCGCTTTTTTATTTCAGTGAGGCTATGAGTATTTAAATGCGAATCCAAGCCGAATTGTGCCTTGCAAAGAAGTTTCAGAAGTTAATTCTTTCAAGTTTGCCACTTTGCTGACTATGACGGGGATTGAGCTGCCGGTCAGCTCACAGGGGTCCAGGGGTGGTAGCGTCCCTTGGCGGGTTCGGGGAAGCGCCCCCGAAGCAAAATGCAAAAGTGCATTCAAAGTTGCCTGTCCGTTCGAGCGGCCGTTTGTATGCTTGAGCAGAGAATGTTGGGTTCCAGAAGTTTGACCTGTCTGCAAATATATTGTGAGGCATGTTTTTACGCTCGAGCGTCCATTTCCCCGCTCGAGCGGACCTCGAGGGGTCCAGGGGGTAGCGCCCCTTGGCGGGTCCGGGGCAGCGCCACGGTGGGGTTGAGGAGCGGTGCCCCTGAAGCAAAATGCAAAAGTGCATTCAAAGTTGCCTGTCCGCTCAAGCAGCCGTTTGTACGCTTGAGCGGAGAATGTTGGGTTCCAGAAGTTTGACCTGTCTGCAAATATACTGTGAGGCGTGTTTTTAAGCTCGAGCATCCATTTCCCCGCTCGAGCGGACCTCGCGATTTTAGATTCTATAAAACCTCAAGTTGCTCCAAATCTAGGGTTACGCTTCCAGATCTTCTTCTTGGATATTAGGGTTTATATCAGGGGCTATTTTGCTAGTTTTCTTTGATGTTTGATTGAGTATTCAACTCATGGTTTAAGAAGTATACATCAAAAGATTGTTTGTTTATTCTATACAAAAGAGAGAGTTGTTCTTCAGTGAATTCTAGGGAATTCGCGCCTGAAGCTTCGGTGGATTCTAGAGTGGCTCATCGTTGTGATTTGACATCGGCATTGTGGATTCAACGTTAGGCAAGACAATTCCAAGGTGAAGATCGTGGTGGAAGAGACATATAGGGGTTGGTTCAATTCGGGTGTAGATTCGCTAGGTAATTGAGAGTACACTTGTGTAATTCCTTTTATCTTCTTAGTGGATTGTTTTGTGGCTTTGGCCTGTGGTTTTTTATCACAATTGGAGGTGCTCCAATTGTGGTTTTTCCATGTAAAATTGTTGTGTCAATTTGTCTTGATTGTTTGATTGGGAATGTTATTTACTGTTTAAAATTGTTACATAATCACAAATCAACATCTAGGGAATTTCTAGATTTTTCAATATCCACAACGTCATCAAGCTTCCAAGTCCCATCTTCCTTAATTACATCAGCTACCTTCATACAATTTGAGGTATGGACACCAAGGCATTGAGATACAATGGTGTTATCTCCACACCACCAATCATTCTACAAGGATATGCTCTTGCCATTGCCCACTGTCCACTTGACACCTTTTTTGAAAAGTTCTCTAGTCTTAATAATACTTCTCCAAGTATGAGAAGCAATTCTTTTAATAGACCAATCCATCAAGGATTCTTTTTGGAGATATTTACCTTTGAGGACTACAGTCCAGATGGCTAAGAGTGTTATGTTCTGATCTTCAGCTGTTTAGATGTTGAGCCCTCCCTCTTGTTTGATCTTGCATTCTTGTCTCCAATTTACTAGATGGACTTTCATCTTGATACTCTGGTCCCCCCATAAAAAATTTCTATTAAGCTTGTCAATTTGTTTGCACACACTTTGGGGAAGTTTGGTTGTTTGCATGATGTAAGAGGGTATGAATAAGGATACAGACTGTACAATGGTAGTTCTTCCAGCCAAGGAGAGAGTATTGGCTTTCCAGTTGGATAACTTTTTCTGAATTCTCTTCAATATGTTATTATAAATGCCTTTCTCAACTCTGCTATGAAAGAGGGGCACTCCTATGTATTTCTCTTAAATCTGAGTTAGGGTTATCCCACAGTAGTGACTCAGCTCTCTAGCCATTTTGCTAGCCACATTAGAAGAAATGAACATTTTAGACTTTTGTAGGCTAACTCCCTAACTAGATATATAGAAAAACATTGTGTTCATGATGGTCTCACAATTGGCTTGATCTGCTTGAGCAAAAAGAAGGAGATCATTGGCAAAGAATAGATGAGGTATAGATGGCCCTTTTCTAGCTGCTTTGATGCCCTTCTAATGTTTTTTCCCTACTTGACACCTAACCATGTTGGAGAGCCTTTCCATACACAGAACAAATAAGTAAGGAGATAGAGGATCACCCTGTCTCAATCCTCTACTAGGTGTAAATTCATCTATGGTTTCACCATTCCATAACAGTGAAAAGCTAACAGAAGATACACAGGACATAATAAGATCAACCTAGTGAGAATGGGCTTAAAGTTTGCAAATTTGCCACCAAACATAGTGGGCTTAAAACTGATTTGTCACTCAACAAAGTGGGCTTAAAACTTATATTTATTTGAATCATTCCAATTCAAGCAACAAGCCTTCATCCACAAGCATTCATGCAATTTAGCAAGTAAGCATTTAGCCTCATAGTAAGCATGCTAGTCATGGCAATCACTCACACTCATGCAAGTATGCTAAAGCACTAAAAACTCACCTAGTACTCCAAGCCAAAAAGATATGAGTTAGAAAAATATGCGTGATTCCTATCTATGCAAAATGACGAATGCAACGCATGCAAAGAATGCAACTAATAGGCTCGGCTACTAATATGGCATATGATTCAATTAAATAACATGCGGTTAAACACGTATTCAAAGAATTTATTGAAATGACAAAGCAGTTTGAATGATGCGCCGAGTCTCGTTGCATGCAAGACAAGATGAATGTATGAAAGCATAAGATATGCTAATTGAAACATGATGCTCTTAAACTAACTATCAAAAGCGGTTAAGTAAAAGGGAGAAAGACGTGGGGTTGGAAGACATACACGTTATTACATTGTGCTCTCACGAAGAAGAGTCCGAATGAATAAAGCAAAACTAACTAGCAACTAATTAGAGCTAAGCTAATTAAGCTAATCTAATTAAGCCAATTATTACAAACCAAATAAAATAAATAGCTAAACTAATTAACTAATTATTACAACACTTGAATGAATTGACTAGTAAGTTAACTAATTAAGTTACAACACCAATGTAAGCAACCTAGTAATTAAGATATCTAACTACGCTGCCATTACTCCGCTTCGGGAAATGGAAGATGCGCATGCTCGGATACCACCTGAAAAGACCTCCGTTTTGCTCTCGAAAGCCTCTGTTTGCAGAGTTGAACACTTCTAGAACCATTTTGCTCCACCTTACCAACACTCTGCTAAGGTTTGCATCAGTGGCCAACCGGCCACTGGTAGAGACTGTCGGCCAGGTGCCGGCCATCTATGGTGCACTACTGACCATGGATGGTGGCCTACCGAACACTAATGCACTGGATCATCATGCTGCAACATAGTACAAACAGAGCAAAAATAGGGTATTTCCAAGGATTGTCTGCACAATTCACCCATTCTTTTCATGAACAAATCCAAGGAGTTGTGAACTTAAGCCACAAACCACCAATCCAACCAATTTCATTGCATGATGGCTTGTGATTCAAGATGTGCAAGCTCAATAAATGTAAAACAAGACACTCAAGAACCATCACCCTATCATGCATGATCAAGGGCAATGGAGACCTAGGAAACTTAAGACATTTTATCACTTTGAGTATAGAATGTCCCAATTTTCCTTGTGGTCAATTAACGTCCGATCGAACACAACCAAATTATTATCTTGTACCATTTTAGTCCCAAGTTTTAATTACTCAATTTTATATTACCAACCATCATTTAATTCATTAAGTCCAATAATGAATTTAAGTCCTCTAATGGAGTGAAGTAACAAACCAAGAGTTAACTTAAGACATGAAAGAGATGTCATGCCATTGATAATGAACCCCTAAAAGGGATTAAACCATTAAGCATGACAATCTCAATCTCATGCTTAAAAGAACAAGAGGCTTGAAACAACTCTCAAAGCAAAGAGAAAAACCAAGAAAGGAGAGAGGTTAAAGAGGTGTTAAGTGCTGAAATGAAGTGCATAACAACACTAAAACATGCAATCAACTCAAACAAGGGGTGTCTAATGGCTTAAAACACCAAGCTTGTGAGAACACTCACACTAGAAGCATGCAAAATAAAGCTCAAATGCAAACTACATTCCAAAATAGTGCTAAAGCAGGCTAAAATATCTCCTAAAACATGCTGGAATTGAGCTAAAACAAGCTAGATTAAAATGCTAAAACATAACACAACCTAGGCTAGTAAGCAAGACACAAGGAGGGGAGGCTACCCCCTCTATTTTTTGACTTCAAAACATGTTTTTAGTCATTGAAATAACTCCGAAAAACAGTGTTTAAAAGCTTGGAAAAAGATAGTAAAAGGGTGGGAAACACAAGGGCAAAGGCCTCCAAAACAAGGTACAAGGAAGGGTGAACCACCTCTCAACCTTTATTGGCCTTAAACCACAAGTTTCAGCCCAAAAATATAGAATTTATACAACCTAAAAACAGCCCAAAAATAGTACAAAGATGTGTTGGAATGAAAGCTAAAACATGGAACAATTTGAGCTAGTAAACAAGCCAAATGTGGGGTTGCTAACCCCTCCATTTTAAGGACTTTAAAACCATTTTTTTAGCCTCTAGAAGCCTCTAAAAATCAGTGGTAAAAAGCTCAAAAAAAGTTGACGAAAGAATGGGAAACACAAGTGGAAAGGCTTATAGAACAAGGTTCAAAGAAGGGTGATTAACTCCTCTACCTTTAATAGCCTTAAACCAAAGGCTTTAGCCCATAAAAGTAGTTGAAAAATACTTCAAAATCAGCAAGAAAAGATAGAAAAGAAGTAGTGCAAAGATGGTACAAAAGCAAGAGAAGGTATACCTCTTGAAGATAAATGAATCCTTAAGTCATAACCAACCAATTTGACACTATCAAGTGCTTCAAGAGCTCAAATTCAAGCTCAAATCATTCCAGCAAGAAGTTCTCTAGGTTTGGTTTGGTGTGTTTGGGCATAGGCTATGCAAGTTGCAAAAGAGAGAGAATTGTAGAGAGAGAGAATTGTAGAGAGAGAGGATTGTAGAGAGAGAGGATTTTTTCAAAAATATTTTCACTCCTAAATGTTCTCGAACCTTGAAATCAAGAAGAGAGGTCTTCTATATATAGAAATATATGAGCTTTGGTCGAAAATATCTAAAAATGGACAGCTGGAACAGTGTGGAACAGCTGGAGGAAAAATATATGGTTTTTACACAAATGGCCGGCAAGCTTGCAGTGGTGGCCGGCCGGCCATCACTGATGGCCGACAGGCAAAAAATAGTGGTTTGCTGGCCACAAATGGTGGCTGTCGGCCACCTGCCAGCCATGCCTCTAGGCCTGAATTTAAATGGGCGTATCTCCCTCATCCGGACTCGGTTTTAGGTCATTCTTGAGTCTAAATTGAAGCCCCGAAAATCTAGTTTCCAATGGTGGTAGCCTCACATATAAATTCTAAGTGTGCAAAGAGATATGCCTATTTTAGTAAAGGTTGCTTAGTTTTGGCTTAACCGGATTGATGCCTAACTTCAAACAGTCATATCTCCCTCTTCCGGACTCGGCTTTAGGAGATTCTTGGGTCTAAAATGAAGCCCCAGAAGTCCACTTTCCAATGGTGGTGGCCTCACAACTAAATTCTAAGTGAAAAAAAAGATAGGCCTGATTTAGTGAAGGCTACTCAGTTTTCTCTTAACGGTTTCAAGCTCAACCATTTCCACAACTAGTTTTCTTCTCTCCCCTCCTATTTTCTTCAAATCCAAACCTGTAAATAAGAGGTTTAAAAGATTTTTCAAAGAGTTCACCTCTCTTCCATTTATTTCCACTTTGTCCTTGCTCGATTTATCGAAAAGCGCAACATTTAACGAAATGCGAGCCTCGGAACATCGTAGAAACGTTTTCAAAAATATTTTGAAAGAGAGGGTTTTAAGGTCTAAATAATTTTATCCAAAATAGTTTTGGTCCAAAATGGGGTATGAGGTTGGGATTTAGAAGCTCTTCTTGCTGAAGAAATCGAACGTTTACATAGCACAACTTTCATTATCGAGTGATCAATCAGTGGCGCCCAAGTCTTAAGGGCGGTCAAAAATAGGGTGTCAACAGCGAGTCCAGCTTTCAAAATATATTCTTTGTGCATATCATTTGCATCTTACCCTTGAACTACGCTGGTTTGATTCCTTTCAAAGGGATACGTAGGCAGCTTTTGAGCTCAACCAATTTAATATATGTCTTGATTGTTTGCCCAAGTCTTACGGCCTTGTCAAAATGAGTCGTCTCCGGGCTTTGACATTCACTCAAGTCATTTCATGATTTCGAGTTCTGTCAAAGAGGGGCAACTGTAGACACCCCATTTTTGACCGCCCTAAGACTTGGGCGCCACTAATTAATCACCCAATGATGAATTTACACGCTTATCCAAATGCTCAATTTCCTCAACAGGAAACCTCAGTTTTGAGCCACAGAAACCTACAAATCTTGTGCCTTGTTTTTGGATCAAAACAGTAGTTTTTCAAGCCTAACCATCCAGGAGCCTGCAGACCCGCTAGTGGCCAACCGACCACTATTAGTGGCGACCACCCCCTTTTAGTGGCCGTTAAAAATCAAATCTTTTTGCCAACTATGCCAGCTATCTCCACAGATGCATGCACAGCACCAGCTGTGTCTGTATGGATATTTTTGAGATAGTCTCATATATTTTTATATATAAATGACTCCCTCTCAGAATTTAGGGTTAGAAAAATTTGTGGAGCAAAGTTTTGGAAAATACTTATCTCTCTACATTTCTCTCTCTCTCTCTCTCTCTTGCAACTTTATACCAATTACCTAGACACTCTAAACCAAACCTTGAGGGTTCTTTGCTGAAGTGTTTGAGCTTGCATTTTAGCTCTTGAGGGTATGAAATTGGTGGTTTGTAAGTCAAAGGATCACTCCTCTTCAAGAGGTATAACTCCAAGCTTCTTTCCCCCTATTTATTTTCCATCATTTATTGCTATTTTTGAACTATTTTTCACCTATATTTGTGGGCTGAAACTTATGGTATAAAGCCATTAAGGGTAGAGGAGTGGACCACCCCTCTTTGACCCTTGTCTTCTAGGCTTTTCCCCTTGTGTTTCCCACCTTTTCATTATCTTTTTTTGAGATTTTTACCACTGATTTTAAGAGGTTTTTTAGAGGATAAAATGTGGTTTTGAAGTCCCAAAAATGAAGGGGTTAGCCTCCTCTCCTTTAGCTTGTTTAGGAGCTTCGTTGCTTCATTATTTTAGCTTGTTTTTATAGATGTTTTTACCTTAATTTATGTGCTATTTTAGCCTATTTTAGGATTGTTTTAAGTTGTTCATGTCATTTATGCTTTGTATTGCATACTTGTAGTGTAATGGTCCTCAAAGGTTTGGTGTTTTAGGCATTAGACACCAACCTATTTGAGTTGATAGCATTTATTTCAAGCTTTCCATACTTGTGTTCATCTTTAATCATTTCTGTCCTTCTCTTATTTCTTGGCTTCTTCTTTGCTTTGAGAGTCGTTTCAAACCGAATGTTTGTTTAAACTTGAGATAGAAATTGTTGTACTTAATGGTTTAATCTCTTCGGAGGTTCATTACCGACGGCATGACATCTCTCTCATGCCCAAAACAACCCTTTGTTTGACACTTCTTTCCATTAGTGGACTTAATCTTCATTATTGGGCTAAAAGGCTTATGGAATGGAAAGGTAATTAAAAGAGGTATTAAAATTAGAACAAAATGGAGCAAGATAATAAAATGATTTGGGTTCAATCGGACGTTAATTGAACCCATTGAGTCTTGAGTCATTTCATACTTGTTAGTGATGAAAATGGTTCAAGAATCAATGCCAACCACTTCCCTTGGTCAATATCATGATAAGGAGGAGGTTCGTGGGTCTTTTGTTATGCATTTATTGAAATTGTATCCCTTGGTTCATAAGCCATCACACAATGAATTTGCGCCGATTGATGGCTTACGAATCGAGCCTACCCATCCTTTGAGCTAATTGATGATGAGGAGAGGCAGGGTGGACAGACATCCCCTGAAAATGCTCTGTTTGTTATCTGTTGCAGCAAGGTAGTACCCCAAATTAGTGGCCAGCCGACCACTTATACTATATGGCCTTCCACTACTTCTGGCCGGCCGGCCACCTTTTTCAGCCAGGCAGTACCATTTTTCCTGTAAAATAGAGCAGAGGCTGAGGTGAAAAACAGTGCAATTTTTTGACTGCAAAACAGAAGTATTTTGGCAGCCAAACAAAGGCATTTTTGGGTGGATATCCGCGTTCATACATGAGCCATCCCTAGCATCTCGGGGCCCGTTTAAATTATGTTATTATAGTAATATGTTGTACTTAAAGTGGTGAACTTGTAATAATTAATTACTTAGTTAGCTCAATTCTCATTTGTAATAATTAGCTAGTGTAGTTCATTTACTTCATTTGGTTTGTAATAATTAGTTAATTCACAGTAATTAGCTAGTCCATTTATTTGGACCCTCTTGTGCGAGGGCAAAAATGTAATAATGTGTATGTCTTCCAATCCCCATTTCTTTTTCTTTTTTATTTACCCACTTATAATGGATAGCATAGAACATCATGTTTTAATTAGAATTTTTCATGATTTGCATCCATTTGTCTTGCATGCCTAAGATTCGGTTCATCAGTCTAACTTACATTGTTATTTATTGCTTCTTTGAAAACGTGCTCAAATCGTATGCTATCAAATTGATCCACATGCTATGTTAGTAGCCGAGCGGATTTAAATTGCATATCGCATGTATTGCATTAGTCATGTTACATTAGTTAGGGGCATGCATGTTTTCTAACTCTTTTGTTTCTTTTTTGGCTTGCCTTGGGGTACTAGGTGAGCATTTATTGCTTTAGAATATCGCATGCGTGTAATTGTTACCATATCAAGCATGTTTTCCATGAGGCTAAGTGCTTAAGTGATATAACTCTTGAATGCCTGTGGATGAAGGCTAATTGCTCAACTTGGGATGATTTGATCAAATGTACAGCATGGGATCACTTTTTCAAGTGGTACATATTCAAAATAATTTTCAAACAAACATGAAATCAAAGTGTTCCAATTTTTACAAATTAGTCTATACTTGTGTGCGTCACATAGTAAAGTAGCCTAAAAACTGGAACAATAGCATATAATGTAAATAAGAATCACATCATAATTAGTAGAGGCCAATCTTTGATCGGTCGAGTGGGGTGCTCAATTCATGACCTTCCCCTCTCGTACCTAAGTTCCCGAGCCAAGACACTTTGGTGATGACGGATAAGTGGCCTTTGGCACGATTCTCAAGTTTCCTAAATTTTATAAAAAATATTTAGGTGGCGACTTTGTAATCTGGCAAAGCAGTCCATTTTTGGCATTTTGATTGAAAATCGATTTTCCAAAAGATTTGCCGGATTTAGACTAATTTGTGTTTATCTATTTCACATTGTACTTGTGAGATCAGATTTAGAACCACGGGAATCCGAACTACAGGGCTATCGTATCCGAAAAGAGCACGAAAAGCAAGCTACACTCTGCACTGCCCTCAGAAGTCCAGAAGCATGTCCCTCGGCATCAGCCGTTCAACAATCTTAGCACCAGAGCCGTGTTTCTCAATAATCTCAACATCAGAATAGTGATCCCTGACAACCTCGTCGTCAAGACGGCACTCTTACCTTGTAACTGAGTGATGAGTGGAGTATCTGACAGATAGGGAGGCATCCTCAGTCACGGTAGTCGGTGACAACGCACACACAGGACAAGGTCACAAAAGTGATAGGAAAACTCAGCCTCATAATCACCTATAGCTGCTACTAGATAGGTGTGAATCTTTACGAGCCTTGCAGACAAAGGAAAAGTGTCATCCAAGTCTGAGTGTAGCCCGGTAGGGGTAACTTGGCCAATATCCGCAATACTGAGAACATCAACAACCGTCGAACCAAAAGATAGAGTAGGGTCTTGTACAACAGGGAAAGTAAAGAGTATTCATTTAAGAGGATATAGCTGCAAAAAGGAAAATAATTACGAATCAACGGAGGAAGTAAGATGTCTATCTAGTACCTGATGGAGCCTTTTAGAAAAGCAGGGAGTAAAATGACTGACATCAGAAGCCTGCTTATGGGCCATCCTCTTGAGGCGGGTCATCCGAGAACCAGAAGCCTGCTTATGGGTCATCCTCTTGAGGCGGGTCATCCGAGAACCAGAAGCCTGCTTATGGGCCATCCTCTTGAGGTGGTTCATCTGAGGACCAGAAGCCTTATTCAGAGGGACTGGCTCTGGGACAGCAATCGCCAAGTTAGTAGTAGATGTTCGAGCTAGAGGGTCAGTTGGAGCAGATGAAGTGAAAAAGCTCTCATACATATGATCAGATTTTCGACTCTCAGGCAACCGAAAACATGAGTCCTTATAAATCAACGGAGGCAGACATATAGTCGGTTTATTCTAGACAAACTCAATGAATGCATCAATGTTCTTCCGTCAATATCTCCTAAAAGAGGGAATGAAACCCCCTACCCAACTCAAATCCAGCAGTGTAAAAGAGCCAGATACAGGAAGTAGTGCGTGTACAAGTCCACGATTAAAGTGCTCGTAGCTTTTCAAAAAAGACAATAAAGGAGGTGCCGGCCCCGGGGCACACTGGTCAAATCCAAATTGGCATGCTACTCTGACAAGTCTATAGACGGTGCTATCAAGGCCTTCCTCATGCCATACTGGTAGCGAACTAGGATGAACCATTATCAACATATCAACAAGATGAGCAGAAATGCCCTTTGGCAAGGGAAAGAACACTAGTCGAAAGGAACCATAATAAATAAGTGGCGTCGCCACACCCACTGGTGGGCATACATAGGGATGTGTCACAAAGCGCCAAGGATCATCCACCAAAGTATTCAAGGAAAATGTGGAAATGACACGTGACTAGCGTGTGATCAATGGTTGATGAGTCTTCGCCTTCTCAAATGTGCAAGACCCATCCTTTCCAAGCACAGGGATACCCTCTTTATCTATTGTCTCCCGAAAAACCTCCACCTTGAATATAGTTGGAGTAGGGGCAAACTTTGGAAACCTCTCAAAAAAGAAGTAGAGCAGGAATTGACTGTGGACGAAAAAGACAAGCTCATACCGACCCACAGAGTATACCATGTCTCGGTGTAGCAAATCTAATTGGTAATATAGATAATAGTGGGGCAAAGGTGATCTGATCCCCTTTGAAGAATCTAATTGCCAGTGGAAAGACAAAAGGATTAAGAGAATCTGGAGGTGTGCTCAGAAGAATAAAGAATGAACTGAAGCAAGCCAAAAATCCCAAAAAATAAAGCCTAGACCTATACATCGGGCCGACCTCGTACTCCTGAGAACTAGGGTCAGCATCTCTAGCCAAGGGCTGAAGATCTCTGAAAAAGTAGTGGATCCATGCGGTGAAAGAGACATGATTCGTCCTCACTCGTTTAGTCCTCCTCGCTGAACCATCAAATACAGAGCTCCACAAACCACAAGCTTGAAGATTTTGTTTTAGGGATTGGATTTGAGAATCATTCTCGGGGTGTATCTGCTCAGGATAGAAAGCATCAAGGCCAGTTACTTCTAGACACAGTAACATGAACACATCCTCGAGGGTGGGCCCTGTAGACGTCTCCGAACGCCCCGGGAGGGATGAGTTCCGTTCTGTTCATTTTGGGCTCACTACAGTTCGGACTCAAATTGTCACGGTTCTCAATCTGAACCAAAGAGTCCAAATCCGGCAAATCGTTTTGAGAAAATAGATTTTTGAAAGAAGTGCCAAACATGGACTGCTTTGCCAGATACAGAGTCGCCACCTAAATATTTTATTTTTGGGAAATTTAGGAAACCCTGACTCGTTTGCCTAAGGCCACGTGTCCGTCATCACCAAAGTTGCCTCGGCTCGGGAACTTGGGTACGATTGGGGAAGGTCACTTCGTGAGCACCCCCGCTCGCCCGATCAAAGATCGGCCTCTACTAACCATGATATCGAATTTTGAAAACCTTATGCATTCTTATTCCAGTTATTAGCCTAGATTTACTATGTGATGCGCACAGCATACAAGTATAGACCGGGTCGCCTGAATTGGAACAAAACATTTCATGTTTGTTTTTGAAAGATGGTTTGCTACTCGCAAGTAGGCTTAAAATGCAGATTTTGCCACCCTCAGGTGGGCTTAGAAAAGATGGTTTTGCCACTATCTAGTGGGCTTAAAACTCGCAGTCAATGCATTGTCCCAATCCAAATAACCCAACCTTCACCCACAGGCATTCAGGCAGTTATATCACATAAGCAAATAGCCTCATGGTAAGCATGCTATCATGGTAGTCACTCACATGCATGCAAGGATGCTAAAGCGTAAAAACTTAACGAGTACTCCAAGCCAAAACAGAAACTATGTTAGAAATCCATGCATGATCCTAACTATACAGAAATGCCTAATGCAACACATGCAAAAATGCAACTATAGCAGGCTCGGCTATTCTAAACATGGCATATGGAATGCTACAGCTAACATGTATTCAACTCGGAATTGAAATACAATGCAGTGAGTATGATGCGCCGAGCCCGGTGCATGCAAAACAGATGAATGGATGCAAACATGCTATCATACTGTATGCTAATTGAAATATGCCCTAATCTAACCATCATAAGCGGGTAAATAAAAGGGAGAAAGACGTGGGGTTGGAAGACATACATCACACGCACACACACTTATTACAACATTGCCCTCGCTCGGAGGGTCCAAATAAATAATATACAGTCCCGAATGAATAATACAGTCCGAATAAATACAAAATCCTAATTAATTAACAAATTAATCTAGGAAAGCGGTAAATTAGCATACAAGCTAAGGACTGCCTCGACTCTGCTCCGAATGATGAATGATGCATGTTCGGGTTGCCTGGCGTGGAAATCCATCGCGATGCCCCAATTAGCCTCTGTTTACAATTAAGCCCGAAATGTTGCGCGAAGTCCCAAGAGATTGCCGGTTTCTGATTTGCTGCAACAGAGAGCAGGAAAGGGGCATGGCAATGTATTTTCACATATGTGTGCTTGACTACTCTTCGGGGAGCATAGTCCTCGATCCTCGTGCCACCAATCGCGCATCTCGATGCATGATGGCCGAGGAGTCGATTTGCATGACTCAATATGGAATGAATGCACATATAAACACAACAAAACCGAGACTCCATCATGGATAATCCGGAGTGTCGGTGACCGGGAATTGAGACACGTTCCGTCACTCGAAGTACGAAACGTCCCTCGTTTCCCGTGTTCGGGCTAACTCCGATCCCAAACACAATGCAAATGAGATGGCATGCACCATGCAACTAATATACAACCTAGCATACACAATGCTATGAAATGGCATACACAATACTCGATGTAACACGACATACACAATGCTCTAACATGCAACCTAGCATATGCAATGCTATGAAATGAAATGGCATGCACAATGCACAATGGACTTACACCAACATGAGTGGACCAGCCACACTCACATCAGTGGCCATAAGATGAAAATGAGACACTCGAGATACGTGCACACATGCACGCAAACCGAGGACCGATCCTAAGGCACAAATGCCACTCTAACAAGGCATGGCAAGGCATGAAATATGGCATACAAACATGCAAGTTCCAGCACCGAAATGTGATGCAAAATGATCCCGAAACATGGAAACATGGCACCCGATGCCTGAGATGGTCCCGAAACACAAAACTAGGCACATGTATTGACCTATAGCTATACAAAGCATGCATTATTTGATCATGAAGCATAAAGACAGAACCAAGGCAGTCCCAAAATATGAATATTTTTAGTTCAAAGCATGGCCAAAAGATGCTAACATGATGGACTAAAATAGCAAGCAAGTTTGACTAGCAAATATGGATTACATGGCATGTACATGAAGCAAGTGAGAACTCATCAAGCCAGCAAAAATCAGTGAACAAAACATGCCAAAATATGCCCAAATAAACATGGAAATGCAGCCAACACATACAAAAATGAGGGGCTCCTTTGGAAGGGCATACAAGGGGTTATTAAGCACATATATCAAGGACACTTAGCATGGCAAGATAAACTCTAGAAATCAAATATGATAGTCCTAAAACTTACCAAATTGGCCCTAAAATCAGTCAACTAAGCATGCAAGATAGGGCCTCTTTGGAAGGCCAAAAAGACCATCAAGCAAAACAAGGTGAGAGGGGGTCATCCCCCTTTGCTTTTGAGGCTCAAAACAGTGTATTAGCCACTGAAAATTCACTGGATTTCAGTGGCTAGAAGGCCAAACAAAGCATGCAACAAGGGCCTAGTTGTAAGGCTCAAAATAAGAGGCAATCAAGCATACAAGGGAGCATGTGACCTCAAAAAAAATAATTCCCTTAATCAAACATCAAGAGACCCTTAAAAAAAGACTTTTTTCAGTTTAGGTCGAGGTCCAAAAAGGCTCACAAACAAGGCTAATTTATCATGCAAAAATGGCCCTAAAAGAGGGATTAGAGACAAGGGACAGTAGATGACCTCAAACAGAGAATGGCCCTTCAACAAAGTTGAAGAAGGGCTCAAAACAAGACACTTTTAAGTTTATGGAAAAACTCAAATGTACTCACAAGTAAGGCCAAAATATGATGCAAAAATAGCCCCAAAAGAGAGATAAAAGGAAAGGGGCAGTGGCTGGCCTCAAACAGAAAAGAGCCCTTAAACAAAGTTGAAGATAGGCTCAAAATAAGGCACTTTACAGTTTGGCTCGAAGCCCAGAAATGCTCACAAGTTAGGCTAATATATCATGCAAGAATAGGCCTAAAAGAGAGATAAAAGGAAAAGGGGCAGCAGATGGCCTTAAACAGAGAAAGGCCCTTAATCAAACATGAAGATGATGTCAAAAAAAGACTATTTTCAGTTCAGGTCAAAACCCATAAATGCTTGCAAGTATGGCTTATAGATGTAGCAAGAAAAGATTAGAAAAGGGAAAGAAATGACTCACCCTTGTAAAACCAAACTTCAACAGCTTTTGGACCAGGTTTGTGAGCTCTCAACCTCTGGAAATCAGCTTCAAAGGGCTGGAATGGATGTTGGAGGTGTGGTGCTATGGGTTGCTGTATAAAATAGCCAAGAAACCAAGGTTTAGGAGCTTGAATGAGAGAGAGAGGGGGTTTGTAAGCAAAGGCTCTCAACCATTTTTTGTAACCCTTAGAAATGAAGCTCAAGTGCTGGTTATATAGAGGAGAGGAGTGAAACAAAAGGGGGGGAAAACAAATTCAAATTTCCCCCCAAAAGGGGAGCCCCTCGGACAGTGGGTTAAGTGCAGAATAGCTGGCACAGCTGGAACACACTCAGGAGGGCAAAAATGGCCAGCCAGGTGCAAAAGGTTCAGGTGGCCGGCCGGCCACCTCCCCTGGTCGGCCGGCCAGTTCAAAAGGTTCAGGTGGCCGGCCGGCCACTTTACCTGGTCGGCCGACCAGGTCAAAAAGGTCAAAGGTGGCCGGCCACCCCCTAGGATGAAGCCCCAGAAGTTAGCTATCCAATGCCGCAAACCTTGCATTAAAATTCCTCCTGTGGAAAAAGTTATGCCAGTTTTGGTGAAGCCGCGCAGATTCGGTCCAACCGGATTGATCCCCTACTTCAACCAATCATATCCCCCCCGCCCGGACTTGTTCTTAGGAGATTATTGAGTGTAAAATGAAGCCCCGGAAGTAAGCTTTCCAACGGTGGTGGCCTCATATCTTAATTCCTTTTGTGCAAAGAGTTATGCCCGTTTCGGTGAAGCCGCGCAGATGTTTTCCTCCTTCCCAGATTCATGCGGAACCACTTTTGACCCAAAAAAACTGGTTTTTTAGAAAAATTGCTGGCCTCCCACCCTTCTACAAGCTTTCTAACAATGAAAATAAGGTCCCTGCCAAAAATGGACCAAGACGGATGCAAAACGAAGGTTCGGGGGCCAAAACACGCAGTTTGGGGTCCCGAAAACAGGCTGTTAGGCACCGGAAGTGGTGTTTGACCACGAAGTTGGTCTCTCGAGCCACAGTGTCCCTCAAAAGGGAGAAAATAAGGTATGCGCCAAAAACCGGAGCAAATAGAGGTGGTTAAGCGGTCCCGAACCGAGGCACACGGCCGACGGCTCCGAAAAATCGGAAACCGGGCTCCAAACGGGAAAAATGGCCTACGACCACGAAACGTAGCCTACGGCCACTGAGAGATGATCTACGAGACCTCTCCTTCCCTTCGGGAAGAGAAAATGAAGAAAACGGGACCTAGTTCGCAAACCGAGGTAAGGTACAAAAGAGTCCGGAAGTCCGGAGGCAAGGCTCGCAGCCGAGACTCCGCAACCTCAGAACGAGCACAATATACGACATCACCAAGCGCTCAATCAGTGACGTCTGAGTCTTAAGGTCGGTCAAAAATGGGGTGTCTACAGGCCCCATCTCATGTTGGCTAAGTATGAAAGTGTGTGTCTTAGTGCTCCATCGGAGAGACATGGCTTTAAGAATAGCATTGTTGCGGCAAATGGATAAAAATCGAGATATTTTCACTAGAATCAATAACCAGGCCTCCTGAAGCCTTTGACAGAGGCCTCTGTCCGAGAGGACAGCATCAACCCATTCCTGCCAACCAAAAGGAGGGTTGGAGAAAGCCTTGAACTGGGGATAGCAGTAAGGAAAATCCCCTCGCTCAACCCTAAAGCATAGCACCGAAGAATAGAAAATGAGGGCTCCATGTCTGGAATCAGTATCCTCAGAAAGACATAATAGAGCCCCCTTTGGAGATGGAAAAGAAGCGGTGGAGGTAGCCGCTCGCCAGAATGGGTCCTTCCAGCCAAAATAAGGAGATTTTCTTCACTCAGACACTGGAGGCACATATCTCTCCTTCATAAGAGCCAGTTCTGTTGACACTGGGATGATAGATTTCTTTGGAGAAGACATATAGTTGAAATAATAGGTATAACAACAGGAGGTAGCTGTTCGCCAGAACGAGTCCTTTAGGCCAAAATAAGGAGATTTCCTCCACTCGGACACCAGAGACATATCCCCCTCCTTCATAAAAGCCGTTTTTTATGACCCCTGGATGGCAAATTTCTTTCTAGAAGACATATAGCTAAAATAATTGGCATAACAACAAGAAGTCAACTGCATCAAATTCAAAATATCGGAATTGAAGCTACACAAATTAATAGGAATTCAAATGGAATTTCAGCATCAACTGTCTATTTCTCGGGGTATCCACAAGCCCAACGAATGACCATACATGGCTCTAAGAGTTATTATGACGTCATTATCTCAAGTAAAGCGTCTGTGGGGTATTAGACGTTCTATTTATGCCAAATTCAATAATACGGGTTCAAGATTCAATGACAGGGATCCAATAAATAAATCCTCAACATCCTCAAGCTCAACAAATTGCAATACCAATGTGTATATCATTAAATTGCAATGTTTATGTAAAACATTCTCTCTAGTTAATAATGTCCACCTACCGAAACTAACTTAATTTTTTTTATGCATACATTGAACTCTTACACAATATTTTTAAAGAAAATTTGTGAGACTCCTAAAATAGCTTCCCTAACTAGACCTATAATGATGTAGCATGATATGTATCAATTTTTAATTTGTTACCTACTCAATTATATGTCACATCATTGTTGATAAATTTGTAAATCTAAATTATTAATAAATTTTTGAGTTTAAAGTGTGGACCTCTATTTTTTCTCAATTTTTCATTTCCTTGATAGCAACAGAATTTTTCATATTTTTAAAATTTTTTGGGAAAAAGACAAAATGAAAAAGAAGAAGAACAGGAAGGGGAAGGGGAAGGGGAATGGGAAGGGAAACTTGTTAGATTTTCCTATGGGTCTATAAAAACACACGCTTTGATGGGTCTATAAAAACACACGCTTTGACCTTGGTCATCATCAAGTCATTCAATTTGAGCCACTGCTACTTCCTAACGCCAAATCAAAACTGGATTGCTTTATTTGTTTTCATGGCCTGACCGTCCACATGGGTTGATTTTGACAAAATTATTCAACCTGGTTATATTGGTTTCAATTCAATTTTAATATTAAAAAAAAAAGATTTAGGAGAATATTACTAAAATAGGACAAAATATATATGTAAGATCAAAATTATCGAGATGAGAGTAAAACACAAAATGACATCATCCAAATTGATGAATTTAAAGTAAAAAATTCACGTGCAAAACTCAAAAAAATCCGATCGGTTGACTACCTTTATGGTTGATCCTCAAGCAACTCGTGGCCCAAAGCAAAGGTTAAAATAGAGTGTTGATTGAGGCTCTCATTCTCACAAGACTCTTATAAAATTTTTACAAATTTAAACTACTGATGATGTAGACTTCACACATACATAAAGGGCTAAACTCACTTTAAGAGTGTAGGAGTCATCCCCAAAAGAGTCCAAACATTTCCCGTTAAAATAACGCGCACACATGCTTTATCCTTTCCCCAAGAAATTTATGGTGCATCACTCTCTTCCCCATGAAATAGTCAATAGTACGATATACACTGATTGATATATTAATTAGTATATCAATATATGATGTATTATTATAATTTTAAAATTATAGATCTCAACCATTATACAATTACAAAAATCCAAAGCCAATAAAGTTACGCTATATTATTTGTTAGTATACTAATTAATATATCAATTGGTGTTTATAGATTTATTCTGAAAGAATATTTGTAAGTATAAATGATATAATTTATCCATATAAATATTATTTTACCTTGAGAAGTGGTTATTTTGAATTTTTTATTTTTTTATAAAAAGACGTATAAAAAAATAAAGATAGCGATAATTTAACTGAAAAGCTAACACCCCAAATGGTACAAAAGTATTACTTTGATTCTCGTAGTTTCAATTTAACTAATTTTGAACTCTATCATTTTAGTTTCGTTATAATGTGATCTTTCTATCACTTGCTATTAAAATTTTGAACAAAAAAATATCATGTGAAAAATAAAAGAATAAAAGTAGAATTCAAAACCTCGTTAAATTTTTTTTTTTAAAAAAAGTGTAAATCAAAATAATTCTTTTTAAATTTTAATTTGATCCCTTTAATTTTGCAAATTTTTTTATTAATATTTAAAATATTAATGAAAACATAACAAAAATATTATATTGTAACAAAATTAAAAATATAGAGTTGAAATTAAATTAGGAGATTTAAGTGATGTTTCACTTAACTATAAGAACTAATATTACAATTTACTCTATTTGTATATATACATGTGTGGTGAAAGGGAATTAAAAACTAAATTGCTCTTGACCTCCCTGCACAATATAAATGGCCCCTGGAAAAATGGCAAATTGACCCCTAGAAAAATTGCAAATTGACCCCTGGAAATTGACCTCCCTGTACAATACAAATGGCCCCTTGGGAAAATGACACGAAGCTTCAAAATTGACCCTGGATAAATTGCAAATTGATCCCTTGGATTTCTATGGTGTAGGGTATGTATTATCTCCTGGATTATAATGATGTTGTCATGAGTAGAGCGGCCAGTGATAAAGCTACTTTGGTTGGAGCTAATAAGTTCATGTAGAATAGGTCTAATTCTGTTAACAAAAATTTTAGCAATGATTTTGTAGGACACATTACAAAGGCTAATGGGACGAAATTGTTTGATAGTTTCTGGGTTATCAATCTTAGGGATAAGGGCGATAAAAGTTCTATTGATTTCTTAGGAAACATGTTTTTCAAGGCAGAATTTCTTAATGAAAAGACAAACATCCTCACCAATAACATCTCAAAATTTGCGATAAATGATTGCCTAAAAACCATCTCTCCCAGGTGCTTTAAACGCATTGATAAGTTTGATGGCTTCCCATATCTTATGATTGGTGATCCACTTTAGGGGTGTTCAAGCAACCGAACCATCTGACAAATCTAACCCGAACAGACTGGCCCGAAGACATGACGGACAATTTTGAGCTTAAATTCGGTCGGGGACGGGCCTGTTTTCAAATTTAAATTTGAGTTTCAGTCAGTTTTCTGTTCCACATAATTAAAAATAATTAAACTGGAACCGACCGTATATTACTAATAATGATGCAGAATTCTGATGATGGTGCCACATGTATTTATCTAATTGGTTTGACAGATTACACACAACTTCTAACACCCTTATCTCTTCCTCTTCTTCATATTTACAGACATCTCTCTCTATCTCGAAGAACTCAAAAGACAGAACATGATGATCTCACCAACCCCTCTTTCGTCTCTCTCTCTCTCTCTCTCTCTCTCACACAGATTTGAAACCAGCTTATATCTCAAAAAACTCAAACGGCAGATAGATGATGATGCTCTCTCTCACAGTTACAAATTTCAAACCATCTTGTATCTCAAAAAACTCAAACGGCAGATAGATGATGATGAGCACCACCTACCCCTTTCCTCCCCTCTCTCTCTCTCTATATATATATATACATATCCCTCTCACTTTCTTCAGAAATCTCCCAAGTTCTCTCTCTCTTTGAAATCCTAATGCATCCATAGTTTCTCTAATGGTCTCATCCATAAATCTAAACTCAATCTTTAATTTCAAACCCTAAATACTCTATATATTAAAGATCAACTATGAAAACCCTCTTTGATTCAAAGCTATTGATGACCCTATAACTTCGAAGTTTTGAAGTTTCATAACAAAGCTTTGTTGTTTTTCTTGACTCTCTAGGATCTTCCTCCGCTGACAACCTTATTTTATGACTCACAGTTCTCAACTCAACGATCAACCAAACCCCAGGTACAATTTTAGGAAATTTTTGTAATTTTTTTGTTAATGGTTCATTACTGTTTTAATAATTTTTACTTGAACCTTCTAACCAACTCACAAATTATTCTCTCTCTCTCTCTCTCTCTCTCTCTCTCTCTCACTCTCAAAAGTAAAAACACACACATGACATTACATACATACACCTACGCACTCTCTATTTTTCTCTCCTCACTATCTGTACATGAACTTGGATTTTCAGTTCTGTCCATATTGTTCTGAACTCGGATTTTCTCGAGAAAATTGAAGAGTGATTTGCGAAAAGCTTTTTTCCAAATATGGAAACAGAAAGATTTTTCAAATAGATTAGTACTATTTTTTTTTCAAGATTTTGGTTTTTTTCTTTATTTTTTTTTTTCAAGATTTTGGTTCATTTTTAGTGCTAAAATATGGTAGATATCATATACGTATTTGATTATTGTTTCATGAGAACTGAATATGATGGTGCTAAATTTTTCAGTTTCCAATAACAATTTATTTATTTTTGGTTTGTAAGTAATTAGATGTTGCCACATTGGAAGTTGAATCTGCTAATCCCTTAATATGAACACTACTATTTCTAATACCATGGCCACTTGGGAAGAAAACTTGTTTTGGATGTAAAAGGCTGATTTTTTGTTTTTTGTATTTTTGATCTACTCACTAGACCAGCAAATCGTTTTTCCTTCATGGAAAAGACAGATTTAATTACTTAAGTTAACTTGTATTTTTTTAAATGGTTAGATATTGAAGGTTTAAAATGTTTCAGTTCATATTGATTGTTTTGTTTAATGTGTTCTTTATTCAAATTAAAGGTATTGAAAGTAGAATCTTTGCTCATTTCTTCAAGTTCTGATTGAAAATACATTAAGCTACAACTTATGATTACATTGAACTTCATATTTTTTGTAATTGGTTTAGACAAATCAAATATATTTATTTGTTGGGTTATAAGTTTTCAAAAAATAGTCTTTGAGTTTTTTGTTTTTTCAGTTTTCAGGAATTGGTTTTTAAAAAAAAATCAGAATGTGTGTTATTTTTTAAATACTGTTATGATTTTTGTTTAAGTTTGTCATGTTTTTGTATCATTGCTTTTAAATTATTCAAGCAATCTTTCACGAGGTTCTTTTTTTTTTTTAATGGATCATCCAAATCAACTTACTAGCCAGGATGCTACTGTTATTCTCCCTTATACTATCCAAGACCCTGTTGATAATCCTTGAAAACCACCTAAGGTGCGTGCAAAAGGTACTGGGAGAAAACCTTCAAGGGCATGGGATCATTTTGATAAAATCAAGTCTGAAGATAGAGTAACTAGGGCTGTTTGTAAATATTTTCAAAAGGAGTATTTAGCTGATTCGAAGGGGCATGGGAGAAGCAACTTGTTAAGTCACTTGACTTCTCGTCAAAAATATCTTCACAGAGATGTAGATAATAATGGACAATAAACTTTGTCTTTTCAGTCCAAAAAAGATGGAGATGAGGGTGTTAATCTTGTGGCAACGAGCTTTAGTATAAAAGCTGCAAGAAGAGCTCTTGCTGAGATGATAGTGCTTGATGAATTACCTTTTAGGTTTGTAGAATGTGAAGGGTTTAAGAGATTTTGTGCCGTTTTGCAACCAAAGTTTAAGAACATTCCATCTCATGTTACCATTGCTACAGACATTGTAGGGATTTTCAACAATGAGAGGGATAGGTTGAGGAAAGCATTGAAAGGGCATAGGATTTGCCTTACCACTGACACATGGACCTTAATTCATAACTTAAACTATATGGGTCTCACAACCCACTTTATAGATGATAACTGGAAATTGCAAAAAAGAATCATAAACTTTGGTCAAGTGAAAGATCACAAGGGAGTGACAGTTGGTTAAAAACTTGAAATGTGCTTACTCGAATGAAACATTGGCAACATATTTACATTCACTGTAGACAATGCTAGTTCCAACAGCACCACGATTAAGTTTTTAAAACGGAAAACAAGGGACTGGAAAGGGACTATTTTGGGGCATGAGTTCTTACACATGCGTTGTTGTGCGCATATTCTGAACCTTATAATGGGAGATGGTTTGAAAGAGCTTTATACATCCATCGCTCGAGTTTGTGAAGCTGTGAGGTATGTGAGGTCCTCTCCTAATAGATATGAAGTTTTTAAGAAGTGTGTTGAGAAACAAAAAATTGTGTCGAAAAGTCTTGTGTGTCTTGATGTGCCAACTAGGTGGAACTCCACCTACCTAATGTTAGAAGCTGCCGAAAAGTTTAAAAAGGCTTTCGAGAGATTAAAGGACGAGGACTCTAATTACCAAGCTTACTTTAAGGTTTGCGAGGGTGATGATGGAGATGGGCATGTGTTTGGAGATAGAGATGGGCATGTGTTTGGAGAATAAGGATGGGAATGGGGAAAATGGGAGAAAGAAGTCAAGGAGATCTCCAATAGCAAGAGATTGGAATAATTGCATAATTTTTTTAAAGTTCTTAAAACTTTTTTACAATGCAACCAAATGATTTTCAGGTTCTTTTTTTGTTACTTCCAATTACTTCTTCGATGAGATGTTTGTCATCTAAACCAAGATAGAGCAATTAATCAAAAAAGATGACAAACTTTTGTCCACAATGGCACAAAACATGAAAGAAAAATTTGAAAAGTATTGGGGTAATGGGGAGAAAATCAACTTACTTGTGTATGTTGCTGTTTTACTTGATCCTAGGAAGAAACTAAGGTATTTGAAATTCTGTTTTGCACAATTGCTTGTTGAAAGAGTGGTGAATGAGAGGACAGGTCAGGTAAAGGATTGTCTGTATCATTTGTACGAGCATTATGCTTCTCATGATTCGGTAACTGTCGAAATGTCTAATGTGTGTGAAGGATCAACGATGAAGGTTGATGATGATTGTGATGATCCACATCTATTAATTGCTTCTGAATTTAATACTTATTTGGAAGAGGAATGCTCTAGTGCGTATAAATTTGAGGTTGATAGGTACTTGGCAAAGAGGTGTGAAACTTCCAATGAAGAAAAGTTTGATATATTGGGATGGTAGAAGGTTAATTCTTCCAAGGATAGAGTGTTGTCCCAAGTTGCACGTGATGTCTTGGCAATACCCGTCTCTATAGTAGCTTCTGAATCAGCCTTTAGTACAGGAGGACGCATTCTAGACCCATTTCGTAGTTCATTATCTCCAATGATGGTAGAGGCTCTGATATGTACACAGAATTGGCTTTAAAGCACAATTCATATTTCTCTTCGGAAGACAATGGATGATGTGGTGGAACTTGAACAATATGACCTTGCAGGTAATTTTTTGATTTATTTTTATATTTATGTTTTGTACTAAATACAACATAACATTGTTTTAAATCTAAATTAATTATTCTACTACTCGTAGCTCTTTTTGAATTGGCATCAACCTCAAACCCAAGTTCAAATATTATCACACTCTAGTATGGCTTGGTAAAGTTAATTCTATATCTTTAATTTTTACTTCTTACTTAATTAATAAAATCTATTTGCAAGATATGTGTCTTGACTTTTCGTGCTCCTTTCGGAAGACGAATAGCCCCACAGTTCGGACTTCCGTAGTTCTGAATCTAATTTCACAAAGTGCAGTGTGAAACAGGGAAAACATAAAAAGAGTCCAAATCTGGCAATTCTTTTAAAAAATCGATATTTGAATCAAATGTCAAAAAATGGACTGCTTTGCCAGATTTTAGAGTCACCACATAAATATTTTTGAAAAATTTAGGAAACCTACGACTTGTGCCAAAGGCCATTGGTTCGTTATCACCAAAGTGTCTCGGCTCGAAAACTTAGGTACGAGAGAGGAAGGTCATGAATTGAGCACCCCACTCGCCCAATCAAAGATCGGCCTTTACTAATCACGATGTAATTTTTATTTACATTATATGCTCTTGTTCTGATTTATTAGGCTAACTTATTATGTGATGCACACAAGGTATAGACTAATTTGCAAGAATTGGAACATTTGATTTTGTGTTTTATTTGAAATCATTTTGTGAATTTGCCACTTGAAAAAGTGGGCTTAAAATGGACATTTAATCAAACTACCCCAATTCAAGCAACAAGCCTTCATCCATAGGCATTCAAACAGGTATATCATTTAAAGCAATTAGCCTCATGGAAGTATGCTTTGACATGGTACACCCACACTCATGCGATATGCTAAAACACAAAATTACTCACCTAGTACTCCGTGCCAAAACAAAGCAAAATAATTAGAAAAATATGCATGTTCCTAATTAATGCAATATGACTAATGCAACCCACACATTATGTATTTTATAGGCTCGGCTATGAGCATGGCATATGATTCTATTCAAGACATGCGATAAAGCACATATTCAAGTAATGAATTTGAACATTGGATATTGGGTTAATATGATAAGCAAAGCCTTGGATGCATGCAAGACAATGGATGCCAAGCATAAGAATGATAATTTTGAAAAATGATGTCCTATACTAACCATTGTAAGCAAATAAGTAAAAGGGATAAAGATGGGGGGTTGGAAGACATACAACTTATTAAATAATTGCCTACGTGCAAGAGGGTGCGAATCAAAGTCCGAAAATCCAAATTAAACTAATTATTATAAACCGAATGAATAAATAAGCCAAAAGTTAACTATCTAACTACTCTATTACAACAATGATAATCATGATAAGTAAACTAACTATTAAGCTAACTAGCTATAACAATTACAAATAAACAATAATAATAATTACAACACTAATAATTAACAAGACTAATTATAACAACTAAAATAAATTAATTACAACAATGCACGCAGCGTTAATTAACAATAATGATGTATGCAAGGATGCACAAGGGTTGCATGCGCAATGTCCAAGAACAACTCTGTCTGCCTAGGCTTGCTCTGTTTCACTTTTAGCCACTGCCCTCTGTTTTCTGCAAAATACATTGCTGACCAAACATGATGACCGGTCGTCCCTTAATGACGCCCGGCCGGGCCTATAGAAGGCCAGCCATGCCTCAATTTCATGCAAAATTCTGTTTTGTGCTTTGAAGTGAAAACAGTGCAGACAGAGTGTTCTGAACTCTGTTTGTCCCTTTCACACTTCTCTATCATGGAAAAGCCTCGAGAGAAGGTTGGAATCGTTTCCAAAACCATCAATGAGCAAGTTGATTGCTTGATGATTTCGGGTATAATTTGGACAAAAATCAATAAATGCAATGAACAATAACC
Organism: Camellia japonica; assembly: GCA_030407325.1. Classification (NCBI taxonomy): domain Eukaryota; kingdom Viridiplantae; phylum Streptophyta; class Magnoliopsida; order Ericales; family Theaceae; genus Camellia; species Camellia japonica. The sequence goes on along the minus strand of JAPPVO010000059.1, from coordinate 60,709,293 downwards.
ACCCTTCCCTCCTATCATAGAGTGAACTCAAAGAGGGAGGTAGAGATGCTTTGAGGTTCATCAAAACATCATGAATTGATGAGAGACAACCCATAACACAATGGATTCGGCATAACGTCTGGCCGAACCGCAAGCAATATAACTCATTTTCTTTATATGGGTTGTTCATTTTTAAGCCAAATTCATTAGTCTTCACCATCCTTTAATCCGTTAAGTCCAAGATGATTGTTACGTCCACTAAGTGAGAAATATGTCAAACGGGAGGTGATTCTCAACATGAAAAAGAGACTACACCATTGGCAATGAACCTTCGTAGAAATTAAGCTATTAAGCATAAATCGCTAGTTCATGTTTTGAATAACCGTCAACCGATTGAAATAATTCTCAAATGAAAGAGATGAATGGCAAGTTGATTATTAAAATGAGATTCTTAAACATGGAAGTTAGTTAAAGAAAAGCTAAGAACGATATACAACAAGCTATGTAGGCAAACTTATGAGACAACAACCAAGCTAATCAAAGCATGAACTATTTAAACAAACTAGATCAGGCCCAAAATAGCCCTTAAGAGATAGAAAAATAGTGGCTCAAATTGTATGAAAAGAGCCTAAAAAGCTAATCAACGAACAGAGAAAACAAGGCTAGTAAACAAGAACAAAGAGGGGTGGCTAACCCCTCCACTTTTGACACTGCAAAGCATGATTTTTAGCCTCTTTTTAAGTCTGAAAATCAATTTAGAAAGCAAAGAAATAGAGTGTAAAAGTGAGGGTTTGAGCTATAAGTAAAGGTGTAAGAAAAAGTGTAAACTCTTTCTACCCTTTTTGTAGCTCTCTTAACCCAAACTCAAACACTTGGAAGAGAATCAAAACAACATAAAACTACAAGAACTAGATAGTGAATGAAAGAACAATAAGTGAAAGTGAGAATGACAAGTTTATACCTCTCACAGAAGTGAGCTTTTGCTTATGAATCAAACTAAGTCTCAACACACTCTCAAGCTTGAATTATGGTGTTCAAGGCTCAACCAAGGTTCCTAGGCTAAGGTGTGAAGGTGTATATGGTGTATGGATATAGAGTCAAGGTGATAGGTTTGCTTAAAGTGTTGCTTGCACAAGAAGAATGAGAAGAATGAGCTCTCAAGAAGGTGTAGAGGCTTTTTTGAAAATTTTCAACTCTCAAAACAGAGATATATGGTCATTTTTATAGAATTTGAGCAAGAGAGGTCATAAATATTTTCAAAAATGGACAGCTGGTGGGCTCTCGCCCAGAACAGTGTTTCTCATTACTAAGGCACGGCCGGCCTTCAATAGCCACGGCCGGCCCTTAATGAGGCACGGTCGGCCCTCAATGTGTTCCCTTGTTTTTTTGCTTCAAACTTAGCATAAGGTGGCACAATGTGTAAAAATGGATTTCTTGGGTATAATCGATGGGAATATGGGAGGTTTGGTATTGTTTCGGAGCTTAAACATGGCTCCTTCGTTGAGACCTCGGACCACGCACAACACCACTTTCAACATCGAGTGTACCGGGCAAAGCGCTCGAGCCTTGCGGGCGATCAAAAATAGAGGGTCGTTTGGTTTGATTTTCTGAAAAAATTTTGGGAAATTTTCTCTACAAATAAGTTTTCAAAAGTAATCAAACCAAACAAATTTTCTCAAAAAAATTTCCCAAAACTTGTAAACCAAACAAGTTTTCCAAACAAATCTCTCTCTCACACATATCAAATCAATCACTTTTTCCAAAACTCTCTCTCAAAATCATTTTCCAAAACATCTTTTTGAAAAAAACCAAACCAAACATGTTTTCGTACTTTTTATCTCTAAAACACATCTCTCAAACACAAACCAAACATACCCAGAGTATCTATAGTTGCCCCTCTTTGACAAAGCTCAAAGTCATAAAGTGACGTGCGTGAATGTCAAAGCCCAGAAATGACCCATTTGACAAGACCGGAAGGCTTAGGCAAGAAATCAAGACATAAATGCAAAGATGAACTCGAGGGCAAAGCGCAATATGAAACGCAGCAAATAACTTATGATCATGAAATGAAACATAACGTAAATGAAGCAATGAAACAACGCTACAATCTAAACTAGAAAGCAACGTTTAAACAAGAACGTAAATCAAAGAAAAATAAATCCCTCTGTGTCTCACTGTAGACACCCCATTTTTGACCGACCTTAAGACTCAGACGTCATCGATTGAGCGCTCGGTGATGATGCATATTGTGCTCGTTCTGAGGTCACAGAGTCTCGGCTGAGAGCCTTGCCTCCGGACTTCGGGACTCTTTTGTGCTTTGCCTCGGTTTGTGAACCAGGTCCTATTTTCTCTATTTTCTCTTCCCGAAGGGAGGGAGAGGTCTCAAAGACCATCTTTCAGTGGCCGTAAGCTACGTTTCGTGGTCGTAGGCCACTATTCCCGTTTGGAGACCAGTTTTTGATTTTCGGAGCCGTCGGCCGTGCGCCTCGGTTCGAGACCGCTTAACTTTCTCTGTTGCTCCAGTTTTTGGCACACACCTTGTTCCCTCCCTAGAGGGACACTGTGGCCCGGGAGACCACCTTTGTGTCATACGCCACCTCCGGTGCTTAATAGTCAGTTTTCGGGCCCCCGGCTGCGCGTTTTGGCCCCCGAACCCTCGTTTTGCATCGGTATGGGTTCATTTTTGGCATGGACCCTATTTTCATTGTTAGGAAGGTGGTACTATGGTGGGAGACCACCTTTTCTTCTTGGAGACCATCTTTCTCTTCGCCGTCCAGTTTTCTTGTTAGAGAGTTGGTCTCCCTTACTTTCGGGTCTCCCATACCACCATTGTGTTGCATTCATCTGGGAGGCCACCAATCTGGTATGGCCGACCACCTTTTCTTCTTGAACCTTTTGACCCCTTGGTCTCCCTCACTTTTGAGCCACAATTTCGGGTCTCCCATACCACCACTGTGTTGCATTCACCTGGGAGACCACCAATATGGGTAGGCCGACCACCTTTTCAACCTGACCCTTTTGACCCCTGGTCGGCCGACCAGGGGGAGTGGCCGGCTGACCACCTTAACTGGTTGGCCTGCTTTCTGCTTTTTTGTCTCTTTGAGCTGAAGCCAATTGTGCCAGCTGGAAGCCTCAGAATGCATCCTCCATACACGTGTATGGAGGATGTTTAAGCTTGGTTTTAAGCTTCTTTGAGAAGCTTTGGCCTCTCTTCTCTATAAAGGGAGCCCTCCCCTCCCATTGCAAGGGTTCAGAACCTGGTTTGAAGGCATACACACTTCTCCCTCTATATCTCTCCCTTTAGGCTTCAAAAGTGTGAAGCTCTTGCCCCTTTGCATACCAACTCCATAGCCTAACCCTTCCACCTTTGCTTGGAGCTTCTTGGAGGTCTTGAGAGGTCCTAAGGAGCTGCATTTTGGGACCAGAGGCTGCTGGAGTTTCTTGGCTACAAGGGTAACACCCTATTCCCTCTTTTGGCTTTATTTTGCTCATTCTTTTTGCCATACTTGCAAGCATATTTAGGCTTTGTCATAAACTGAAAAAAGTCTTTTTTTGATCTTCTAAATATGTTTGTTTAAGGCCATTTTTCTGTTGGGGGTCATCTACCCCCTTGCATGCTTCATTTCCTCATGTTTTGGGCTATGCATTAGAGCATTTGTGTTGGCCTTGGTTTGGCCTTTTAGCCACTAAAATCCAGTGGATTTTCAGTGGCTAACATGTGTTTTTGAGCCTCAAAATCAGAGAGAGGTGACCCTCTCATCCCTTGTTCTCTTTACTAGCTTTGTTAGCCTTACAAAGGGCCCCTATTTGCATGTTTTGAAGCCATATTTCAGCCATTATTGTGAGTTTTATGACCTGCATAAGCTCTGTCTAGAGCCCTTTGGCCATTTTGAATGTCTATTATGCATGTGTAGAGCAATCCTATTCAAGGCCTTTCAAAGGGGCTTTTACTTGCATGCTTCCTAGCTTCATTTCAGGCCATTTTTGATGAGTTTTAGGGCCCTAATAACCTCTGTCCAGAGGTGGTGTTTCCATTTTGCATGTCTATCTTATATGTGTAAAACAACCCCTTGCATGGCCCTCCAAAGGAGCCTATCATTCTTGCATGCATTGACTGAGTTTCAGTGGGTTTTTGGGCATATTTTGGCATGGAATACTTCTGTTTTTGGCTGGTTTGGTGAGCTCTCATATGCTTCATATAGTTGTAGTACAACTCATGGTTCACTAGCTTTCTTTGCATGCTTTGTTGACCCTTGATTTTAGCACTTTTTGGCCATGCCTTAAACTAATCTTGTGCATATTTTGGACTGCCCTAGCTCTGTTTTTGGGTCTCATGGTCGAATGATGTTTGTTTTGCATGCTTGTAGTTCAATACACTTGCCTAGCTTTGAGATTTGAGGTCTATTGCATGCATATACTGAGGTGTTTTCATGCTTTGGGGCCATTATACATCATATTTCAGAGCTTATGTGAATGCCATATTCCCATGTTTTATACTCTTTAAACGCGTTTGAGAGTCGGGCTTGTATGCCTCATTTACCGACCATTGAATGAGCTCCATTTCTTTGCATTCTGAGCCATCATTTTAGGCCATTTCCCCACTGTTTCAGACCTGCCTAGGGTCTGTTTGGGGTTGGTTTTGCCACTGGTGCATTGCTTTGTATACCTCTAGTGTGATGCACTTCACTAGTTTCGGTATTCGGGCCATCTAGCTTGCATTGTGTGACATACTTGCATGTTCGGGACCATCTTTTATGCCATTCAGAGCTGTATCATGTGGCATCCTATGCCATATTTCATTCCTTGCCATGCCTTGTTAGAGTTGCATGTTGTGCTTAGGATCGGTCCTTTGCATTCGTGCATGTTTGTATGTATGTATTTCGGTGTCTCATTTTTATCATATGGCCACTGATGTGAGTGTGGCTGAGGTCCACTCATATTGGTGTAAGTCCATCTTGCATTGTGTATGCCATTTTAGTCCATAGCATTGCGTATGCTAGGTTGCATGTTAGTGCATTGTGCGTGCCATATTGTGTCACGTGCATTGTGTATGCCATTTTAGTCCATAGCATTACGTATGCTAGGTTGCATGTTAGTCGCATTGTGTATGCCATCTCATTGCATTGTGTTTGGGATAGGAGTTAGCCCAAACACAGGAAACGAGGGACGTTTCGTACCCGAAGTGACAGAACGTGCCTCAATTCCCGGCCGCCGACACTCCGGATTACCTATGATGGAGTCTAGGCCTTGTTGTGTTTTCATGTGCATTCATTTCATATTGAGTCGTGCAATTCGACCCCTCGGCCATCATGCATCGAGATGCGTGATTGGTGGCACGAGGATCGAGGTGTGCATACATATGTGAAAATACTTTGCCATGCCCCTTTCTTGCTCTCTGTTGTAGCAAACCAGAAATCAGCAGCCTTCTAGAGCTTTGCACAGCATTCCGAGATTAATTGCAAACAGAGGCAAATCGGGGCATCGCAAAGAATTTTCCGACGAGGCGACTCGAGCATGCATGTACCTTTCATCATTCGGAACAGAGCTGAGGCGGTCCATGGATTTGCATATTAGTTTATTTTGCTTTCCTAGTTAATTTGTTAATTAATTAGGGTTTTGTAATATTTAATTATTTATTCGGACTGTATTATTTATTCGGACCCTCCGAACGAGGGCACAATTGTAATAAGTGTGCGTGTGTGTGATGTATGTCTTCCAACCCCACGTCTTTCTCCCTTTTATTTACCATCTTATGATGGTTAGTTTAAGGCATGTTTCAATTAGCATACTTATGCTCGCATGTTTGCATCCATTCATCTGTCTTGCATGTACCGGGCTCGGCGTATCATACTAATTGCATTGTATTTCAATTCCGAGTTGAATACTTGTTAGTTGTAGCATTTCACATGCCATCTTTAGAATAGCCGAGCCTATTGTAGTTGCATTCCTGCATGTGTTGCATTAGGCATTTCAGTATAGTTAGGATCATACATTGAATTCTAACATAGTTTCTTTTGGCTTGGAGTACTCGGTAAGTGCTTATGCTTTAGCATCCTTGCATGTGTGTGAGTGACTGCCATGATAGCATGCTTACCATGAGACTAAGTGCTTATATGATATACCTTTCTAAATGCCTGTGGGTGAAGGTTGGATTATCTGAATTGGAATAATGCATTGACTGTGAGTTTTAAGCCCACTAGAAAGTGGCAAAACCATCTTTTCTAAGCCCACCCGAGGGTGGCAAAACCTGCATTTTAGTCTACTTGCGAGTAGCAAACCGTTTTTAAAACGAACATGAGATGTTTTGTTCCAATTCAGGCGACCCAGTCTATACTTGTATGCTGTGCGCATCACATAGTAATTCTAGGCTAATAACCGGAATAAGAACGCATAATGTTTTCAAAACTCGATATCATGGTTAGTAGAGGCCGATCTTTGATCGGGCGAGCTGGGGTGCTCACGAAGTGACCTTCCCCAATCGTACCCAAGTTCCCGAGCCGAGGCAACTTTGGTGATAACGGACACGTGGCCTTAGGCAACGAGTCAGGGTTTCCTAAATTTTCCCAAAAATAAAATATTTAGGTGGCGACTCTGTATCTGGCAAAGCAGTCCATGTTTGGCACTTCTTTCAAAAAAAATGTTTTCAAAAACGATTTGCCGAATTTGGACTCTTTGATGATTCATCGGTCTTGCATTGCACTTTGCGAGATTAGATACAGGACCGTGACATTGAGTCCTGAACTGTAGTGAGCCCAATGAACAAAACGGGATTCCCTCGCGGGACGTTCGGGGACGTCTACACTCACACAGAAAGATGTGAATAAATAGACACGTCTCATGTGAAAAGGACAAAGGGAGCACAAACCAAACTACTTCTCACGTAGAAAGGATGTAAGAAAGTGCAGACCTAACTACGCCTCGCGTCGGAAGAGTGAAAGGCGACGTAACCATCGAGCGCACCCGAGGTCTCAACCGAGATCCTAACACATCTCACGTGATAAGAGGAAGGGTGGTGTGAACAAACAGGCGCACCTACTGTTTTTAACCGAGGGTAAAATCCTAACGCGTAGCACGCGAGAGGGGGAAAGGTGGTGTAAACATCGGGCACACCTGATGTTTTTAACTGAGCACTCCTAACGCATCACATGCAAGAGAAGGAAAGATCGGTGTGAACGAACAGGTGCACCTGCCTTTTTTAATCGAGGGTACAATCCTAACACGTCGCATGTGAGAAGAGGAAAGGTGGTGTGAACACCGGGCATACCCAATGTTTTTAACCGAGCACTCCTAACGCATCACACGCAAGAGGAGAAAAGATTGGTGTGAACGAATAGGCGCACCTGCCATTTTTAACCAAGGGTACAATCCAAACGCGTCGCACGAGAGAGGAGGAAATGTGGTGTGAACACCGGGCAAACCTAATGTTTTTAACCGAGCACTCCTAACGCGTCACATACAAGAGGAGGAAAGATTGGTGTGAATGAATAGGCGCACCTGTCGTATTTAATCGAGGGTACAATCCTAACGCGTCACACGTGAGGAAAGATGGTGTGAACAACGGGTGCACCTACTGTTTTTAACCGAGCACTCCTAACGCGTCACACGCGAGAGGAGGAAAGATTACTGTGAACGAACAGGTGCACCTGCCGTTTTTAACCGAGGGTACAATCTTAACGCATCACACGCGAGAAGAGGAAAGATGGTGTGAACAATGGGCACACCCGTTGTTTTTACTCGAGGTAAACAATTCTCACACATCACACGCGAGAGGAGAAAATATGGTGAATTGATAAAGGAATAAACAAGTCGCATAAGCGTGAATTAGAAACATGGATTCTACACAAAGATACGTAAAATCAAAACAATCAAAGCGATGTAGTAAAGTGAAAGCCAATTTGCCAATGTGTTGAAACAATGAACACAACGCACCGTGTTTCAATGTGGTTATAAAATGGATGATGATTTTACTGTGGCACGATTGATTTTATCTTGAACTCCTCTGAATGAACCGTACATACAATATCATTTGTTTACGAAATAACGGAATGAATTACGATTCAGGCAAAACAATTTACAACCTAACAAAACAATTTAAAACAAATCAAAAGTTTTGAAACAAAACAAATCAACTTATGAGTTTAAACTTTGAGTTAAACAAATAAGACCAAGAAAATCAAATTATGCACCTACACAATCAAACAAAACAAAATAGAATGAAATTCCTATCTTTATATTTTACCCGCTCATTTTTTCCTTCTCTTATTTGCCTTTGTTCCTTTGTTCTCTTTTTTTTCTTTCTTTCATTGTTTTTCTTTTTCTCTTCGCTTTTTCTTTCACTGTTTTTTTTTTTCGTTTGCTTCTCTCTTCTTTTTTTTTTAACCTCTCTTTTTTTCTTTTTTTCGACTCCTTTTTTTTAACTCTCTTTTTTCTTTTTTAGATTAAATCCATAATACAAGAAATAAATAAAAGAAAAGAGAAAAAAAAAAAAAAACTAAACTGAGTTTACACTAAGAGCCAGCCAAGCCTCAATGAAGCACAGCCGGGCATCGCGATAGCCGGCCGGGCTTCGATAGCGGCAGGGGCAGTTTCGGCATTTCGCGCGATATGTTAATTTAAAAAAAAAATCAAACCCTTATTTTCCCACACCCTCTCATCTGAAAACCCCCTCCCCTCTCTCTCTAACCTCCATCTTTCTCTAGATTTCCCCTTTTCCTGAAGTACCCAATAACCTCGCTATTTTTTCTTAAACCCTTCCCCTCCTTATACTTTGAACCGAACAAACTTGATTTGGTGGAGTTTGACCTTTTCCCTTGTTTTTTCACATTTGCCCACACTTTTCCTTCTATTCCCTTTGATTTTCCAAAACTTTCTTCACTTTCTCTCTTCTAGGGTTTGTAATTTGGGATTTTCACTTATTTTCACACATCCTCTCACTTTTTCTTCATTTCCTCAACTTTTCTCCATGGCTAGTGACGAAGTTCCCATCCCGGACCCCACCATGGTATTGGGGCTGCCTTAGCGCAGATATGGAGCCGAGACGCTCTCACATTGCCTCCCTCATTGACAGGCCATTGATGTGGCCACTTACAGCCACATACACATGTTTCGCCCCCAGGCAGTATCTTGAGATTTGAGGGCCTCGTCCCTGGGATAGATGAGGACATCCTATTGCCAGAGCCCGCGAAGCACTTGTCCGTCGATGCCTCCAAGGTAAGCAATTTTCCCTTGTTTTGATACATTGTTGAATCTCACAAGTAGATCACTAGTTAATGCTTCATACACTCCCCATTTACAGGTGATAGCTAGGAGGATTGGCAACTACGGATCCATATCCGGCCCCCGACGCTCGTATGAAAGATTTCCCGCAGAGGTCTGCGCACTGGTTGATGATGCCGGCTTTGGGCCCTTCTGCTCAGGGCTCATACAGATGAGGGCCGAGTCGCTGCTGTACCGGGCCCTAGTAGAGAGATGGTGGGACACTACGAACTCATTCCACTTCTCATCAATCGGGGAGTTAACTCTGATCCCATACGATTTTTCGATGCTCACTGGCCTGCGAGTCAGGTTGGCGGCTCGATCCCATGTGATCCTGACATAATGTAGTGGAAAGCCTACAGCATCAGCTTCTCGGGACAATCCCAAACACCACCAGCTACGGGATGGTAAGGTATAGTTGGTTCTATGATCATTTCTCTGAGTCCCAGCCTATTACTACAGATGAGGTCGCCCAGTACACCAGTTGCTTCCTTATGTATCTCCTCCGTACTACCCTATTTGTGAACAGGGAAAATACCGTGGGTTATATCTTCTAGAGGCACTGGTGCACCTACCACAGGTGACATAGTACGATTGGGGTGGCGCCAGCCTGGCCACCTTATACTGCTATATGAGCTCTGTATCCCGCTGCAAGGCAGATTCACTTGGCGGCTACTGGAGGGTTTGTGAGGTACACCTCATATTTACTTTTTCTGTTCAGCTTTACATTTTGTTTAAATTTGCATTTCGTACTCATCTTTGTTTTGCATTTTCTATTTGTCTGCTCATTTGTTTTTCTGCTTTATTCATAACTGTTCATCTACTACATATTTCTGCTTGTAGCTCTGGGTTTGCACATATTTCACCTCTCTGGCTCCGGTCCTAGTGAGGCCGATTGAGTTGTCAGTACCCCGCTCACAATATTACAACTCCTGATTTGAGCGTTGCCGCCACGTAAATCGAGACTTCCCTACTTTCGCCGCTTCTTTGACACGATCACTGCGGATCAGGTAACAAAATATCAACCTCTAACTTTTATATACTGTACGGATACTACACTGTTTCTCATACTATTGCATATTGCAATGTCATCTTCATACTGCTTAGATTTCTCACATCTGACGTTTGCTTCCACAGGTTGACTGGCATCCTTGGGCGGGTATTCCCCAGGCGTCGAGAACGACCTATGTCGCTGCATGGCATGCCTCCACCATGCGGACTCTGTTTGAGGGCCCCTTTAGCTAGGCCTACTACCAGGAGGAGAGGTTCATCCGCTAGACACAAGGCATCGCTGACCCTGACATTCCACATCCTTCTCCTCTAGTCATGAGGATAGTTAATGAGCTTCAGGACGATCTGAGGATCGTTCTCCTGATGTTAGGAGAGGATGGCGACCGTCATCATGAGCCCAGCGACTTCACCACCTTCTTACATACTCAGGTGATGGCATCTCTTACCCTGGGCGTGGTTCGCGCTGTTCCGAAGGTTGCTGCTGCTGTTGCTGCGGCTGGCGATGCCCCTGCTAGAGGTGTCCCTGCTGTTGCTCACATTCTTGGGTTTCTCGTGATTCCCACTAAGATCATGTACATGCGTCCAGATGGAGTGATCGAACAGATCCCGCTTGAGTATATTGAGAAGAGGGACCGCAGGCTAGCGTTCACTCCTGGCATCGAGCAGGTACACATTTCTTTATGCTTCTACTCACTGCACTTTATCTTGTTTTGTTTTCTACTATTTTTGTTCATTGTTCTCTATTAATTCTGTCTACCTTTCTCAAATTATATTCCTTTTGTAGATACCCGGGCATATGCTGATGACTCCTCCGAATGATCGACCAATTGACTTTCTTGACTTTTGGTTTTATACAATTAACATAGATTAGTACTCTTCTTTTGACTTTATGAACAAATATTTTTGCACATGGATAGTGATTGGGATTACTATACTTGTGAATGTTTTGATGGATTACTGTAATTATGATAGACTGAAAATGGATAGTGACAAACTAAATAGTTAGCTTATTTTGTTAGTTTTAATGTGGATGAAAGCAGCACTTGGAATTTTTTTGGCAATAGTGCTTATTGCATTTGATGTATTTTTGGACAGATTCTATTCCTAGTGCTTCAGATTAGTATGCAATTTATTTTATGTTTTTGGATGAATGAAACTTTTGAGCTTTGGTTGTTTGTTTTTGGATTGATTTTACACAGGTTAGTCATTTGGTATGCCAAATTATTTTTTTATTTTTGGATGAATGAAATATTTTAGTTTGGGTTGTTTATGCTTGGACTTATTTTACAAGTTATTTATTTTATTCATAATGGGTTGTTTGGACTGATTTTAAATAAATTATTATGTTTTTTTTAATGGGCTTATCTATAGAAAGGGTTGTTTGGGCCATTTCCATAGAAAAACATAACTAAATTATAAAATTGGGTTGTTTGAATGTTAAATGGGCTAAAAATAATATTAATTCATAAAGGCCCAACTCGCCTAACTGATTCGAACCCAACTGTTAAACCGGAAATCATCTACGGGCGGTTTCGACAACAAATCCGATCGGCAATGGTTGATTTTTCATCCACCTGAATTACTTCGGTTCGGTAGTGGATAGGGGTCTAACTCGACCCGAACCGACCCGTGTACACCCCTAATCCCCCTAGAGATCCCGTGATTCTCATCATGAGATAGGGTATGGTAAGCTATATTATACCAATGGCTAAGCTTGACCATAGGTTCAGCTTGAAACATACATTTAAAATGATCTTGAATATAGTCTCTGATAGCTTGGGCTTTCATAATCCAACCCCTAATCTCATTACGCAGAGAATCAATTTTCAGTCTCTTCCTTTTGGAAATAGTAGACACGTGAAAATATCTGGTGTTTCTTTCACCTTAAGTAATCCAATTGACTTTAGACTTTTGGAACCAAAGAATCTCCTCTTGTAGGAGGGTTTTGTTGTATTAGCAAATCAGGTATTTTTCAAGCAAAAGTAGGTTGTGGGAAAAGTGGATAGCTAAAGACTTTTGAATTCCCTCAATACATGAAAGAAGACAACTTTTCCTTTTAAAAATATTGCCAAAAATCTCCTTATTCCAAGTAAGGGAGTCAACAGCAACCTGATGAAGTTTATTGCTCAAGGATAAATCCTGTTTCCAAGAGGAACAAACAACATCTCTGTACTAGGGGTGTGAAAGCCAAGCCACCTCAAAACGAAAAGGACGATTACAAAGAGGAAGTTTAGTTATACCTTTCGTCTAGACAATGCGAGGAGAGTGGTCTGAATAGGTCCGAGGGAGGTTTCTAAGTACTTCTTTTGGAAATGTGGTTCTCCATTCAACATTGCAAAGTGCTCGATCAAGCCTATCCATGGTGTGAACTAACCCCTTCCTGTTGTTAGTCTAGGTGAATTTAGGCCCAGTGCAGCCAAGGTCCATAAGCTCACATCGGTTGATACTGTCCAAGAATCTTCGGCTCCGACCCTGTTGATTGCTCTAGAAAAAGCTTCTCCTTTCATCTTGGCTACTTATTTCATTAAAATCTCCAGTAACAAGCCAAGGCTTAGATATAGAGTTAGCAGTGTCCTCCAGATCATCCCATAAGGTTTGCCCAAGCCTAATGTTGGGGCTTGCTTAGACTGCAGCCAATACCCATTTCTCATAATCTTCCATTTTAACTAGTGCTTGAATCACCTGCTGGTTGGCTACAAAAGCACTGACTGAGACTTGTGTAGGGTTCCAAATGAGCCAAATTCCTCTAACTCTTCCCATGGGATCAACAATGGTGGATGCAGTGTATCCCACATTGTTCAAAAATAAACCCATTGAACTAAACAATACCTTAGGCCTCCTTTAGGAACAAGCTATTTTGGTAATTTTTTGGCTTTTTACGAAAAGATGTGTAGAAAAGTAGAGAAAGTGATGTGACAATTTATAGTGACTTTTTGAATTTTTGGCTAAAATAGTTACTCCTCAAATGAGGCTTTAGTTTCAAAGAGAGCAACCACGTTAGGCCTCTGGGTTTTGGTGATTTCCCTCAAATTCCTTCTGAAGGTTTTGTTGTCGACTCCCCGGCAATTCCATAACATGATAGTCATTGATAGACGATTAGGAAATCTGGTAGCGATTCTGAGTAACTCAAAGTTACGCACTATTTTTTGGTTCAGTGTAGTTAATCTCAAGGCTGCCATATGCGTCGCCTGATGTGGCCTTCCTACTATGCTCTGCTATCTGGGATCAATATTCAACATGATTTCTTCTATCCACCAAATGATGCTTACTTGTTGAATTGCTTCACTTGCAGGTTCGAGGTATGATCCCACCGCACTGTGTGATATCTTGGATAGCTGCACTTCCAACAACTCCATTTTTTCGTCATTGATGTTGTCGCTCATATTTAGGACCTGGGGGCTTCTTCTTGGGTTTAGTATTTGCAACAAAATGGAGGGCCAAAGTGTGATCTTCTTGATGAGCAGATATATGTGATGAATGCGTAGATGTAGCTATAATTGGTGCTAAGGAGGTAGGAATGTAGGAAGATGATGAGTTATTGGGAACCAGCTCATTCATCAGAACTTCTGACTCCATTTTAGAAATTTCTTTTGTTCTAGGCTCTGAAGCGGTGGTAGGCTTCACATGGCAAACCTACATTTGAGTTCACATATTTGAGCTAGAATGAAGATAGCTCACCTCAGTGGTATATTTCTTTTGGCTAGTAGCCACAGATCCAAGCTTAAAAGGTATGTGGGCTTCACTTGATGATGCTATGGAGGGGTTTATAAACTGGACCACCTAGACCTCTTTGCCTTTAGCTTTGTCACTGGTGTCATCCATGGTATGTTTGCTAGCAAGTGGTCCAAATCTGTTATTGGGCTTTTTATTCATAGTAGGTGTCATGACCCAAACCCACTCCCATGGGTTTAGCGTCGTAACCGGCCAGAAGGCCTCTTAACAAAATAATGTATCATTAGGGCCTGCAAAAGCAATAAACAGAGATATACTTAGTCTATCGAGCTATGAAGACATAGATGAAACAGATATTCTTAAACTTCAAAAAGATACGTGTGATGTCAAAAAAAAAAAAAAAATACAGTTGATACACGTCATTCCATATACTATACGTACGAGTAGGGATTTGTCCATAATTAAAAACAAAAGAGCCAAAGCCTTAAATACAAAAACATAGCCAGGGGATTTGACATGATCAGGAACCTCCGCAAAAGGGTGGCTGACAAAACGGAGTCTTAGGCTATCAACTCTGGGGCTGGTCTTGCGCCTGGTCACCTACATACATATTATAAATAGTGAGCTGGAGCCCAGTGAATAATAACAAAGTAAGGGGGGTTTAATGAATGATGTCCATCATAGAATGAGAAATCAGAGTCTTATGCATATTCATTTTCAAAATTCATATATTTCACATCATAGTACGTGGCACATCCATTAGCGTTAATAAATCCGATGACCCACAAGGGACAGCCGTGAAGGCATTTCGATGACTCATGTGCACAGAGATGTTTTCAATGACCCATAAAGAGACGGCCATAAAGGCATTCCGATGACCCATAAAGGGACGGCCATAAAGGCATTCTGATGACCCATAAAGGGACGGCCATAAAGGCATTCTGATGACCCATAAAGGGATGCAAAATATCACATGATGCTATGGATGCCACGAATACATTTTAGAAATTTAGGCGATCATTTATTCACACAAAACATAGCATTCCAGGAAAACTAATCATTTCATATTATTAGAAAATAATTAAAGTTAAACATAACTTTACAGAGTTATTACTCACAATTAACTGATAGCTTCAAGGCAAATAGACAGAATGGGCAAATCAAACGTCTTGTTGCTCGTGACCTGCACGTACATAGCAGAAACACATAATGAAACACACACTCGGTTGGTACTTAACTTCTTTCATTCCATTCCTAGTGTGTTTCTAGATCTTAACCTCTTATTGAGTCTTAATCATGGCTTAGAAATGCCTAGGATGGAATCAGAATGCAGAAAAATTGCATTTGAAACACTTGGTCAAATTTTCTAAAACAGGGTCCCCGTTCGAGCGTAGCTTCTCCCGTTCGAGTGGACATGCAATATGTGGGGGGACGCTCGAGTGCAACTTTCCACGCTCGAGCGCTCTGCAAATTTTGAAAAAGTACTGGTTGCTTGATTTTCACGCTCGACGGACGTTCGATCCTCGCTCGAGCGTGAGACTCAGACCCTCGCTCGAGTATGACTTTTGTCGCTCGAGCAATCTGCAAAAACACATGAACTTCTAGGAGCATGCAGTTCATGCTTGAGCGGACTTCTGGTCACTCGAGCGGAAGTACACGCACTCAGAGTGGTCGCTCGAGCGTGGATTCATTCGCTCAAGCATAGGTGCATATTTTGGAATTTCCAAATTTGTTCTCCAAGTTCAAAACTCAACCTTAAAGCATCAAACTCGGTTTTTCTGGGCCAAAACTTGAGGAAACACTTAGAAACTCATAAAACATCATGAATTAAAGATCATTTCAAGAATTCATGGCCCAATAGCTTGCCAATTGTGCAAAAATTCAACTTAAAATTTGTGAATGCTCCATGAACATGACATGCATGAGTTTCTTTGAGCTTAAGCTTCTCAAAACATGATCAAATGCTACAAAATAACATGAAACTTAATTATTTCCCAAAATTAAGGTGAATTCAAGACATGCATGAGGGAATTCTTGGAAATTAAACCCAAAATGTGAGAAAATATGCATGCATGTATGGAATGACTTAGTTGTCTTCAATTCTAGCTCAATTCCTACATGAATTCACTTAATTCACTTCTTTTCATACATTAATCAACGACATTACAGATCAAAGGCTAATTCTCTTACTAGAGTCTGAATTGCACAAGTGAGGGAGCTTCAATTCCCAAATTCTTTGCAAATCTCCAATACTTTCTGGCAATTCTCTATATCCAACTTTTGATCTCAATTGTCTTCTCTCTTTCACTCCTCTCACGTTTTGCTTGTATGAGGGAGCTCAAATATGTTGAATGAAGAAAAAAGAAGGAATAAAGGCATATAAGAAGCCTTAAATAGGCTCACTTGAAGATAATTAATTAAGGCTAAATAAGTGGGCATTAAATTAATCTAATTTAATCGTTCTGAATCGAATTTCAATTGAACCTACCATAAAATTCTAAAAATTCTAATTAACACATACATTAAGTTAATTTCTGAATCAGATGCTGATGAGGCATTCAATTCACAAACCGAAACGAAAACACGAACAGATCTTTCTACGTTAAACAGATATAAACACAAATAATGTAACATATGATGCAAAATTTCACTTTAATTACTCACTAGGCATAATTAAACATAGATTAACATTAATCATGGGTCGGGGTTGTTACAGTAGGCCCTAGATTTCGATTATTCCCCATGGGCTTTCAGGTTCTCCTATTAACAAGCATCCATGGACCAAATTTTGCCTCTTCCTTTTGTCTCAGATCTTCTTTTGGGCTTAATGATGTAGCCATTATGGTCTATTCAGCTCTTTCTACTATGTTGTTGCTTCTTTCTCCTTGGCTTGCTGGCGCCGGTGCCGGTGTTAGTGTCGATGTCTACACTACTTTAAGGTTACAGTATTATTTCCGATGACTAACCTTTCCGCAAGCAAAACAATAGTAGTGTAGGTGTTCATATTCAACTATGTATGTATACTTACCTATGGCGAATCTAGAACCAGAGGCTTCGTGAGGTCAACTTCCACACACATCCTTGCATATCTACCTCTTATGGGCATTGCTGTGTTTAAATCCACTTTTAGGGGTTTACTTATCACTTTGGCAATATGATATAGTACCTTCTCATTATAGTATTCAATTGGGAGTTGTGGGAACCTTACCCAGAGTGATGTTGCAACCTCTTTTGCTTCCGACAGCTTGAAGTCATGTTCTTACCTACGGACTGTTAGGTAATGGTCTATGATTATCCAAGGGCCTTCAGTGTAAACTTTATTGCAGTCAACCAACATTTCAAACTTTACCAAGAAAAAGCCAAGACACAGATCTGTGGCCTCAAAATCACCCTGTAGTTCCCAAATCTTTTTCAATTTGTTTATCAGGAATTTGAAACCCACTGTTTTCCCAATAAGACAGATGATGAGGTAGTCCTTCCATGGTTTGCAAATTGATTTCACTAGTAGGGATGGCAATGGGGGTTAATGGGGTGGATATTAATTCTCCATTCCCATTCCCCTATAATAAATTTTCCCCATTCCCCATTCCCCATGGGTACCACCCTCCCCATTTCCTAATGGGTTTGGATTTTCCCCACCCACTTTAATCCCTATTTTTATTTTTATTTTTATTTTTTATATTTAATGTTAACAACCACTTTTTTTTTTTTTTTTAAATGTTCACAACAAAAACTAAATATACCTTCAATCTTTTTTCTTTCTTTTTTAATATATTTAATGTTAACAACAACTTTTTTTTTTATTTTTTTTATTTTAATGTTCACAACAAAAGCTAAATATACCTTCAATTTTTTTTCTTTCTTTTTTAATATATTTAATGTTAACCACCTTTTTTTTAATTTTTTTTTTTTTTAAGGTTTTAGCTAAATATACCTTCAATCTTTTTTCTTTCTTTTTTAATATATTTAATGTTAACAACTTATTTTTTTATTTTTTTTAAGGTTCACAACAAAAACTAAATATACATTCAATCTTATTTTATTTTATTTGGTTCAACAACAAAATCAAATACACATTAATTAATTAATTAAAAAGTTTGTTTTATAATAATCAAATATATAATTTTGAGACAATCAAATAAGTTTTAGTAATTAAATAAAAAATGTGAAAGAACGTGAAAGATTAAAAAAAAAATTACAACCATCTCTCTCTCTCTCTCTCTCACCCTCACTCTTTCCCCTACATATTATAAGAACATGTTTACAATGTTATAAGAGTCTGTTTGAAGAGATAAAATGTGAAAGAACCTGTTTGAAGAAAGTGTTATAAGACCCATATTAAATTGCATCAGGGCATAAATAAGGAATTGTTTGTTGATCTCTTAGCCACGGACATTTTAGACATTAAACCATTTTTCTCTTAGCAAATTTGAACCATTCATTTTAATTTATCCAAAATCTAATTATACCTTTTAACAAATCTGAACCACTCATTTTAAGATATCTATGCCTTACCACACCCAATCCATCCTCTATCTTCTTCCTTTAGTCCCTCACGAATTAAATTTTTACTAATTTCACTTTTAAAAAACAAAAAATATTTTTTCAATTAAATTTTTACTAATTTCACAACACCATCACCACTATTCTCACATTCACTATCACACTACCATCACCATAGCCACTACCATCATCACTGCCGCCATCACTCCACCACTATGTCACAATCTCTACTTTCACCTTCGTTCCATCACCACCACCACCAAATATAAAAAAAAAATATTTTTAATTTTTTTTATAAAAAATATTTTTCATTAAAATTTTTTTTCTATCTAAATAAATGAAGCATAACATTGGGAAACAATCTAATTTCAGTTAAATCTGTTCATAACTAAGAAAAATTCTTTTATTTAAAAAAAATTATTTAGTAAGACTTTGTATCCCCTTTTTGTTTTTCCAGCAAATAAATCTTTGTACCCATCTTTTCTAACCAATCACGACTCATGCTTGTTTCGATTCTCTACAATTTCCCTATTTTCAAATACATTTATATATATAAATTGTGTGATAACATAAAACAAATAGATTCATACTCGTTAATTGAAATTTCAAAACAAGCAAACCATTCTGAAAATTACAATACATAACAAAATAAAATAACAGAGAAAAGCAAACCGAAACTTGCACTAGACAGTGTCCTTAATTTTTTTAAATAAATTTAAAAAATTCTAGATATGCATAAAATTTGACAAGAATAATGTAACAATGCTAATTAAAGTCTATTTGATTTTATTGTTGAGCCAAATAAAATAAAATATAAAATCAAATAAGATTGAATGTATATTTAGCTTTGGTTGTGAATCTTAAAAAATAAAAAATAGTTGTGAACCTTAAAAAATAAAAAAAATAAATAAATAAAACAAAAGAAAAAGATTGAATATATATTTAGCTTTGGTTGTGAATCTTAAAAATTAAAAAAAAAATGGTTGTGAACCTTAAAAAATAAAAAAAATAATAATAAAAAAAAGATTAGAGGTATATTTAGCTTTGGTTGTGGATCTTAAAAAATAAAAAAAATAAAAAAATAAAAAAAATGGTTGTGAACCTGAAAATAAATAAATAAATAAATAAAAGAAAAAAAATTAAATATATATTTAGTTTTGATTGTGAATCTTAAAAAAAAAAAAATTAATTAGTTGTGAACCTGAAAAAATAAATAAAAAAATTAAATGTATATTTAGTTTTGGTTTAAAAAATAAAAAAAAACATATGGAGAAATTAGTGGGTATCCCTTATGGATATTTAAAGAATATAACTTACCCTATCCAATAAATAAGAAAAAAAAGAAAAAACTCATGAATTTGAGTTGGGTTTCCATAAATACCCACAGCGTAGGTTATCATCGGCATCCCCTCACTAGTTGTCGGGGAAGTTTGATTTGGGTACACTTGTATCTGGTGTGTGCTCTTGTTCATCCTCTGAAACTATCTCATTATCTTCTTCATCAATTAGAAATTCATCATTAGTGGAGAGCTTGCTTAAAAGATTTCTTTAGATTTGCCTCAGGTGGTGTCAAAATCTCTTCCATCTCTTGATTCATTTGATTTGCCTCGGGTGGCGTCAATATCTCTTCTATCTCTTGATCTCCTTCCTCAGTCGTAGAGCTCTTAACCTTCTTGGTGCTGCACACCAGGTGATCATCTTCCTTAAGGGATCTGCCATTGTTACGTTGTTCAGGAGAGAGAGTTTCTTGAGACACCATTTTTAAATTAAGTGAAATATAAGTAAGTTTAGAGAGATTTATGAATAAATGTTGCAAAATTCTGATAAGAATGTCAATTTAATAAA
Organism: Camellia japonica; assembly: GCA_030407325.1. Classification (NCBI taxonomy): domain Eukaryota; kingdom Viridiplantae; phylum Streptophyta; class Magnoliopsida; order Ericales; family Theaceae; genus Camellia; species Camellia japonica. Next base: position 60,689,028 of record JAPPVO010000059.1, on the reverse strand, counting down.
TAAATAAAGTTTTAAATAATACAAATAGTTACCTCTAAAACAATATTGATCTTAGCCATGTTTACCAGAAAAAGAAAAAAGATACACTATCATAAATAGCGTTCTAATTAATGAATTGTTTGATAGATACAAAAGTAAATAACGAAAAAACTTAATTTAAATTTATAATGTTGAAATATTTAAGTGAAAATTTTTAATTTACAAATTTTAAAATAAACTTATAAATAGAAAATGAAATATAACACTTTCTTCTACTGAACATGACGAAATAAATTTATAATGTTGGCACCAGAGATTAGGGTTTGCAGAGGATGATAATAGAGAGAAAAGGGAAGGAAGAGAGAAGAAGATGGCGGAAGACAGAAGAGGGCGGTAGAGGTTGGGAGAGTACTTGGCAGTGATAAGGAAGGTGTGAAAAGGGATGCCGGCATCGAATTAGGTATAACAAGTCGGAGAAAGGAAAAGAAAGGAAAAGAGAGGAGAGGTAGAAAAGAGGGTAATAATGTAATTGGCACAATATTTTTTTTTTTTAAGCTTTCATGTCTAATACAAATATTCTACATTCCCACCTGTCTGGCAAATTATTGTATCTGTTACCCTTTTTTATTTTATTTTATTTTTATGTATGTGTGTGTGTGCAATTTCCCTTATATTTAATGCATTACTTCAAAAAAATAAACATGTATATATAATACATCAACCATATTTTTTAGTTATTAGAAAATAACAAGGCAAATAATATTTCATTTCTTCCTATTTTCAAACCTTAAAATGAAAGATCTTATTTATAAGTAAAAAAAAAAAAATAATAAGATTTAATGATCATTTTTGTATGGTAACTTCTTTTTCTTTTTTTTTCTTTTTTTTTCTTTTTTTTTTTTTTTGAGCACAAGCAAAACAGACTGTATTAAACATCAGATAAAAAGTTTACAGATTTTGCAAGTTGGTGCACTGGATCAACCAGCAACCTATCTACTTTAGTGACACATAGAAATCGAAAATACTTACTTAAAGCCAAAACATCTTTAACAACTAAATCAACCTTTCATTCCACCTTTTTCTTGCCAAAACAATCTACCAAGACCTTACAATCTGTAAATATAGCGAGGCATTGAATCTTTATATTGACAGCCCATTTAGTAGCCTCCAAAAAGGTTCTTTCTGGCTTCTGCTAGTAATGGAGAGGATAACCGAATGGAAATCACTTGTTGGTACACCTTGTCTTGAGCATCATCAAAACACATCCATGCCAGCCCAGCTGCTCCAGTGTCCTGCTTCCATTCTCCATCCACCACACAGGTAAATAAATGGAAATCATCATGTGCCATAAGATTATTAATACTAACAGAACAATTTTGAGAAGAAAAGTTCATCAACATTCCATTATAACATCCTCAACATTCCATCTTCCATTGTTCCATTGCATATTAAGTTCATTAGCCAAACACAAAGTCTGATCTATTGTCATGTGTTCATATTCAAAAACCTTATCATTTCTCTGAACACTCCGAACCCATTCCAAACACAAAGTTCATAAACTATTATTTCTTCTTCGTGAACACTCCGAACCCATTCCATCCACTATGTACTAAACCCAACCGGATACCCTTGAGAAAAATCCAACCCCAAAACTGTACCCCTCCAAACTCTTTGGGACCAAGGACATTCAAAAAAAAGATGTTCTAAGGTTTCATCAGCACGACCACACCTCACATATGACGTATCAATCAGTGTACCTCTTCTTTTAAGTTGCCTATGCAACGGGACAATATTGTGAAGGCACTTCCAAACAAATAAAATCCATTTAGAAGGTATTTTAGTCTGCCACAAATTTTTCCAAACAAAAGGATCAATCTTATTAACCCCGTTATCCCCTTCTTGTCTTCGACTAATAGCTACCCAATAGCCCAATTTAACCGAATACATACCATCCTTAGTTTTGGTCCATACCAGCTTATCAGGACAAGAGACAAAGGGAATGTGTATGCCTAAAATAGACTGGACGACGCTCTCTGGAAACAACCATTTAATTAAATTTCTTCTCCAACAACTATTTGGAAAATCTATCAAATTGGGCAAATATTGAGAGAGCCCCACCCCTCTCACTGGATTAACCTTCCCTGATATCCATGAATCCTCAAAAGGATTTATAGATTGCCCATCCCCCATCCTCCACCCTCCACATTAATCCTTCCTTCAACAACTCCCTATTCCAAATGACACTTTTCCAACCCCATGACACTGCCTTTGAACAACCAACTTCTAGGAAGTTGTTTTGAAAACTATACTTACCTAACAGCACTTTGGCACACAAAGACATAGGGTTAGACACTAAACACCAAGCCTATTTTGCTAACAGTGCTTGATTGAAACAATCCAAATCTCTAAATCCAAGCCCACCCCCTTCTTAGTTAAACACAAACTATCCCATTTTTTCCATATCACACCTTGTCCTCTATCTGATTGCCATAAAAAATGACGAATAGTAGCCGTTATTTTCTGTAGAATTCTGCAAGGCATTTTTAAAACCGACAAAAGATATATAGGAATAGCTTGTAACCAAGGTTCTGAAAAGCGGTTGCGGTCGCCGTAACGGTGGCGGTGGCGCGGTTGCGGTTGCGGTTGCGGGATGTAAAGGCCGTAGCGTAACGGTTGCGGTAACCGAAACCGTGAATTTTTTTATTTTTCGCACAATTTGAAAAAAATTTACCGATACGCATATTTTTTTTTCCATGATCATATTTATTGGGTTTAAAATAAATATTGATCAATTTTTGTAAATTTTTAAGTATAATCTAATATATTTCATATTTTTAAATTACTATAAACTGAATTTTTTTAATTTTGTTTTAATAATTAATGACTTTATATTATACAAAAAATCAATCACTAACTATTATATATAAGATAAACAATGACAAAAGTAAGAGAATAAATAAGAGCTTAAATATATATATATATATATATATAAATATTTTAACAAAGCCAAATAGATATGACCACACTTATTATTATTATTATTATTATTATTATTATTATTATTATTATTATTATTAAACAATATATAGATAGACACGCACAAACAAAATGATTGAGTGATAGAAGCTGAATAGAATAGCATAGGTCTTACAGCTTAAACAAATTAATAGCATGTTCTTCATCTTCCCTCTTCTCTCTCTCTTGCTCCTCCATTTTCTCTCTTTATCTTCCATCTTCTCTCTATTCCTCTTCTCCCATTTTCAGCTTTCTTTTTTTTGTGTGTTTTTTTCGAAAGAAGCAGTTCGGAACTGTTACGTAACAGTGCGTAACAGGCTATTACGGCTGTTACGGCACCGTTACGACCGCTACGGCTTACGGCACCGTTACGACCACTACGGTAGCCGCTACGGCCGACACACCTGTGAATTTCAGTCACACTGCAAAAGAGGCCATAACGGGTGGCGGTAACCACCACAACCGTTACGTAACGGCGTTACGTAACGGTTGCAGCCGTTTTTTAAAACCTTGCTTGTAACACATGTTTGACCATAATACAACGACCTGCAAAATTTAACAACGGGCATGTCCACCCCTGCAACTTCCTATTGATTTTGTCCAGCAAAGACTTAAACAACATAGTTTTGGATTTACCCGAAAAATCCAGGAACACCCCCAGATAAACTCCTAGGTTCATTACCACTTTAAACCAAAAAATAGATTCCAATATATACCTTTCCCTAGCCGAAAATTGGGGCTTTGATACAGCTCTAATTTATTAAGATTAATCCTTAAACCAGTTTGTTCACAGAAGACATTTAACAACCATTGCAAACACCATATCTCCTCCGCCATAAACTGCGGAAATAAAAATAGTCATTTGCAAACATTAAATGGGAAATTGGAGGTGAATGCTTGCGCTGTTGTGCAAAATGATCCAATCCCTCAAATAATGCTTGCATGACAATAATAAACAAATTAAGCGACAAAGGATCACCTTGCCTTAACCCAGCTTGTGGTGTAAAAAACTCTGAGAGCTGACCATTTAGCAGAATAGAAAAAGACACTGTTGAGACACATTGGTGCACCAACTGAACCCATCGCTCACTAAATCCCATATGACGAGGAACCATAATAAAAAAATTCCCAATTCACCCGATCATAGGCCTTATTCATGTCCAATTTGAGCCTAGAAAACATTTTACTTCCATTCTTTTTATGTCTAATAAACTCAATAAGCTCATGTGCAAGCAAAATGTTATCTGAAATAAGACGACCCTTAAGAAAAGCATTTTGGTTAGGGGCAATTAAGTCAGGCGACACCAAGCGTAATATGTTTGCCAAGACCTTAGACCCAATTTTATAAATCACATTAGAAGGACTAATTGGTCTAAAATCATGTACTGTCACCGGTTTCCTATTCTTTGGAATCAAATAGATAAAAGTTTTATTGAATTCCTTAAGCAAGAAACCAGAATTAAGGAACGCTAGCACTGCCACCACAATAGACCGCCCAACAACATTCCAATATTTTTGGTAAAACACCGCAATAAACCCATCAGGCCTAGGTGCTTCTAAATGCACACACTTTCTCTTCAACGCCAAAAATATATATATATATATATATAACAATTTAGCTTCAAACATAATTCATATTAAGATAAATTATCAATAAGTCCTAATAATTGGATTTAATTCTCATCAAGTTTTATTGAAACTAACTCCTAGTACAATTGTTGCTAGAAATAATTTTTTGTGACTATTTTTTACATGTCGCTAAAAATTGACAAATAGTGACTTTTTTGTTACGATTTTTATAAATTGTCGCTAAAACTTACATTTAGTGACGTTTTTCTGTAACGAATTTTTCAAACTGTCGCTGAAAGTTGAAAATTAATGACCTTTTTGTGATGATTTTTTTAAACTGCTGCTAAAACTTATAATTGGTGACATTTTTTGTGACAAAAATTTCAAAATGTTGTTGAAAATTAACAATTTGTGACTTTTTAAATAATATTTTGATGAAAATGTCATTAATTATCATAGGATCTATTGAACAATAAGTTCACATATTATGACCAACACGTAAGTTCTCATTCATATTAAGAACAAAATTTACTATAATTTATTTTGTTTTTTAAATCTCACCACCACCAGTTTCCTTTGCATTCTCACCATGTCCATTCTACCACTACCACAACTCTCCTGATATCTTTTTTTTTTTCCCCCTTCTTTTTTTCTTTTCTAAGTAATGCTAGAGACTCGAAAAAATTTATCAAAATTTCTATCAAATGTCTCAAATAGGTGCCTGCATGAGACCTACACCCATGTGAAATATTTAGTAGAAATTTTAGTAAATCTTTTGAGATCTCTAGCATTGTGGTTCTTTTCTTTCCTAACATTTTGAAACCTTTACCAAATAAATGAGAAGAAAGAAAGAACGAGAATGAAACGAAAAAGTGATGAGGAATTGAGGTATTCAATAAGAAATAAGATAGGGGGTTATGGAGTAGCAAGAGAAAGAATATAAGGGCAACAAATAATGACATTGCGACAACTCGTGGATGAAGAGGGATTTGTATATATTGCAGAGGTTGAGGATAGGGATTAATTTTAGGATTAAGATGGATGTAATTGTAATTAAAAAAAATTAAATTAAAATTATGAGGTAAGTGTTGAAAGAAAGTAAGTGTGGAAAGATGTTCTTAGAGAAGCTCCCCATTTTGCCCTTTAGCGCGGTGGTTATTGCAGTTAAACCCCTGTTCTATATAAAAGAACATATCAGCTACATCTGGACCGTCAAAACAGGTGGGACCCCAAAGAGCTATCACTTTAGGCACAGCACACTCGGCGCACATTAGCATTCTATCCTTTCTGTCAGCTACTTTTTCTAATCTATCCCCAGTTGCGTACTGTCCATTTACCTCCTCCCCCATTCTTCTTCTCTTGCCAACCCCGACAACACCCTGTAGAAATCGTCAATTTCATCTCTGAAATTAGGGTTTCTTTTTTGACAATTCAACCTATTTCTTCTCATTCTGTTCTTCAATTTCAACTACAAGTCCAAATTAGGCTTGGCTTTTTTTAAATTATTGATTGGGGGTTATCTGCTTATTTGGTGTTTGATTTCTTCGAGACTTTGTGGAAGATTCGCTATAGGAGGTAAGAATTATGGGTTTTGTTGTTTTTGACATTTGATTCCATAGAAAAAGGCGAGCTTGGTCATTTTGTGTATAGAAATAGAGTATTTTTTGGGGAAATTTGTGTTTGTTGTGAGTTATGATTGATGGGTTTTATTTTTTTGTTTTGATTTGATGCTGTTAAGTGCAGTAATTTGATGATTCAGAGCTTGGTTTAATTGTTTGGGAACAAATTTTTGTGTGTTCTTGAGGTGTGATGCAGGGGAGCTGTTTTTCTTAGAATTTGATTATGTTGAAGAAGAAAAATTGGTCATTTAAGGGTTGGAATTAGGTTCTTTTGGATTATATTCTTGTGTTATTTGGGGTAAGACTAATGGGTACTGCTTTTCTTTTCTGGGACCTAGTTCTACTAAATAGGTGAAATTGGTGATTTTGAACTAAAACTCAGGTTTTGGGAGGTTATTTTGCTTCAGTATTTGAATCCATGAACTTGAAGAAATCGGTGATTTGTGAGTAGATATTTGGGTTGTGTGCTTCTTTTCCTTGGGTTTTGTTGACACTGAATTGTGCTTGAATGGGCGACACAGACGACGATGCAAGATATCCACCCATCCCTTATGGTGTGACTCAAGGTTATGGGTCAGCACAACGCCTAAAGCTCCCCATTCGGAGTTCATCTTATCCTCGTCAGGTTGGTAATCAATATGTCAACGTTGATGATGATGATGATAATGAAGAGGTTGATGAAGCAGAAGAGGTTGATGAAGATGAAGAAGATGAAGAAGAAGAAGAAGAAGAAGAAGAAGAAGAAAATGATGATAATGAGGATAATGCTAATAGACAAATGGTCAAAGTTGAAAATGTTGATGATGACGACAACGATGATGATGGTGATGATGAGACTGAGGATGAGGATGGAGATGAACAAAATGGTTATAGTGTGAGGATTGGAGACGTTGATTTAGAAAGGCACCAAAAGAAGCGGAAGTTAAAGAGTCTATCAAGTTACGAATTCGCTCCTCGAGTGGCTGCATCTCCAATGGCAACTGCATCCACCTCAAAGCCATCATTTGGTGGGCGGAATCCACTTGCTGATTGGACTGAACATGAGACATTTGTTCTGCTAGATGCTTGGGGTGACAGATTTCTTAAACGTGGTAGAAAGAGTCTTCGGTCTGACGAGTGGCAAGAGGTCGCAGAGAAGGTAACACAGGAGTCAAAAATTGAGAGGGCAGACACTCAGTGTCGAAATCGTTTGGATACGTTGAAGAAAAAATACAAGAAGGAGAAGATTAAGTTGGCTGAGAGCAGAGACACAACCAGCAAATGGGTATATTTTAGAAAAATGGACATGCTAATGTCGCCTGCCCCCAAACAACCAGGCCTTTCATGTGGGGTGGATTCGGGGGAGTTTGTTTTCATGAACCCTAAAGTCTATTTGAATCGTGCTAATGGATTGGATGAAATGAGGGATAGCCCAGGAAATTCAGGATCTGCAGAGGAGGAGGATTCAGATGAACTTCCACCCAAGAGGACAAGGATGGGCAAGGAGAGAGATGATGGAGCTTCGTTCAGATTGCTTGCTGATTCTATTCATAAATTTAGTGAGATATATGAGAAGATTGAAAACAGTAAAAGACAGCAGATGCTAGAACTGGAAAAGATGAGGATGGATTTCCATAGGGAGTTGGAATCACAGAAAAGGCAGATTCTAGAGAGAACCCAGGCTGAGATTGCAAAAATAAGGCAAGGTGACGATGAGGAGAATGATCTTTCTGCCGAGAACATCAGTGGGTGATGTATCTGCATCTGATTTTTCTTCTTAATGTTATTTAGAGTTGGGCTGCTTGCTGTTGTTGTACGGTATATCAGGCATTGTGTTCCTTTTTGGTTATTAAATTGCTAGGCAATAAAACCACCAGGATGAATGTATTTGAAAACATTAATTATGGCTGAAGTAATAATCAAACTACATAGATTATTGCCTTCTCTGTTACATTAACATTCCTTTGATAACGCCAGTGCTACTTTTGTCAGTAATTTTTTCTGTTTCATGACATACTGAGGACATCTATGCTTTGCTGATAATTTGATGTTCAAGAGGAAATTCTGAAGGTAATAGTGTGATTGATAGTCAGTTATGCATCATACTATCTGATGGTGAATCCTTAGAGGTGCATGAGAATTTATTCAGTGTTTTGAACCTACTTTCAAATGTTCCTCTCAAGCTATATATGCTCTATGCTTGCTTGCTTGCTTTTTTACGACTGATTGCTCTTTTCGCTACTTCTCAGAATGTGCATGCCTGATATCAGGCAGAATATATGGAACCATCAATTGCTCTTTTAAACCTTCAATTAGGAATAAACTTATGTAGTGCAGTGAGGTGCACTTGTCTAATCTTCTCTTATTTTCGTTTTTTCTTTTTTCCTTCAGTCATTCTATGCTGCTTTACTCCTTCAAACCAATTGATGAACTATTAAGTAGGACGATTCTTGTTTCTCTAAAAGCTAAGTTCTAAAATTCGTAGCTGGGAGCAAAATCCTTAATTTCCTTGGAGAAGATGAATTGTGTTATATGTTAATCATACATCATGGGACATCCACCGCATGTCTTCACTCAAGAAATAAGAAAATAGAAGGAAAGTTATCGATATTGTTAGAGATAAGTTTTAAACAGATATAAAATAAGTTTAAAACACCTTTATATTTATACAAACAAATCGATTTTGTTGAAGGTGTTGTTGGCTTGTATTTTTTCTCTCATTCTTCTTCATGCAACTGAACTTTAATAGATTTTCCATGTGGGAAAGAAACATCTTTGTAAATCCTATTGTTGTATACTCACAAGAGAGATGGAGAAATGAAATATGATTCAGAAGAGAAGCAACCGATAATAACCAGTCTTCCACCTTACCAATGGACGGGGATGTAAAGTGGACGGTTTTAGGCCTGTTTTTGGTGAAACCCTTTTTTCGTTGGTCATTCCAAGGAATTTCAGGGACATTGCCGCGATTTCAAGGTGCAGAGTTTCAAGGGTTTGTTGAGTTATGACAAGAGGTGGGGTTTTCATATTTCCTGATGACTTGTTTTCATGTTGTACTTTGTAGCAGAAAGGAAAGAGATTAGGAATGGAAGCTGCATGGAAAATAGAATTTGCATCTCTCCACAATCATGGTAAGAGTACTCGGTAAAATGTGGATGTCCAGAATTTTGTTTTAGTGAAATAAAAAATGACCATCTAAAAAAAAAAAAATCCATAATAATGTAAGAACATACTGTAGATGTTTATCAAAAGCTCTAAAACAATTACAATGACGTGATGTAACAAACACTTGTCAAACTTAAATTTTAGAAAAACTTCTTAAAGATTATAACATATCGAAAACTTGTGTCAAATTTAATACGGAATCTCTCTCACACAGGTTCACAAATGTAATTTTCATTTGGCATTGTGCTATGAAAAAAACTACATTTGCACTACTTTTTACAATGTCAAAATAGAAGTCTTTTAACATTACTAAAACGGTAAAATTACTAGAGATGATCTTAGTTGGAAGTTGAAACTACTCTTGTTCAAGTAGATAATGTTTTGATAAAATTCCATGCTGATAATTTTTAATTGACACACCACAAACAGAGTTCATATATCTCAGTGACAGATATACAAAAGTTGCCAGCTAAATCCCAAGCCTGAAAAACATAATCATCATTCTTTACATGAAATAACACATCAGGGCATTGTTTTCACTCAATTTAGAACTCAAACAAACAAAAAAAAAAAAAATTAAACAAAGTCAAGCATATAATTCTGCCAAGTTACCTTGCAGAAATGCACTAAAAAATAATTTATTCACTTAAATTCTACAGATCTCGTAAATGATACTTCACTCTGAAGTCACTTGGGAAAAGAATTGGTGCCTGATCATATATAACATATATGATTCTCATAACATCCTTCAGTAGTTTTACAACTAGTTGGTCCATCAACAATTTGACCTGTGAAGTTCTTCATAACTTCTGCCCATTTGCAATTTAAAATGTAGAAGCCTCTGAGCAACCTGCATTCAAATACAGTTGCAAAGAGTTTTGTGCCCTTTGGCCATTTATAATGGAGAACTAAGGGCTCAAGCTTCAACGTTCTTCCGTCTATCTTCACCTGAAATTCCACCACTCATCAGTACTCCGATGCATTCCGGTGCAGGTTTGTGCTCTCTCTATGCAGTCAAAATGACATGCTCATCTCGGAGTATGGACCATTTTCTTGTGTCTACTATGTCAATTACCTAATCAGTGTATCACCAAGAATATATACCTGAAAAAAGCATGAAAAAAGAAACTGTTAAAACGAAATTAACCTGACAACAAAAATGTAATCAGATTTCTGAAATGGTAATGATATATAAACAGAAAATTTACATAGAATTTTCATACAGAATGATGTGGCTCAAAGTAGACTTTAAAACAAAGCAATCATAAAGATTATTTACAAAAATTGCATTGCCACGTCATTCTTGTAATGTTTTTTATATGAATTTTATGTATGAATAGATTTTCCTTCCTGAAATGTTCATGCACAATAGTTATCTAGCAAAGAAAAGAAGTCACACCATAGTTATCTAGCAAAGAAAAGAAGTCACACCATGTACAAATCTCTCTCTCTCTCTCTCTCTCTCTCTCTCAACTTATCATGAAAGTTTAAAACGTGGATAGAATTTTTATTATAACATCCAATCAAGAAGGCATCCACATATTTGAAATGCATACAGTATGAATTTGTGGTAAACTCGTCATTGCAAAATTTAGTCGATTTGCCATAGTTGGAAATTATGTGACTTGAACAAGATGTTCAAGCAAGACCCTCTCCCTCTCTTGGCAATGGAATGATTTCACAACAATAGCCTATGGTTTGATTATTTGAAGCACCTATCATGTTGGTTAAACCTTCAACTGAGGGGGGTCATATGACAAAAGCATTATGACTCGATTGAATTGTCTCGCAGATAATCATCAAAACTATACGGCTACTACAGGACAATACTAGATAACATGGAGCAAAATTGACGTATATTTGTTCCCAGTGGCATATGTTACGCCCTTTTATATGAGGCAAATCCAATAACTTCAAATCTAATGCATTCTTATTAGACTTAATATTTACTTATAAAATAATAATGATAATAATAATAATACATTCTTATCAGACCACCCAAAGCTAACTAATGCAAAAGAGTCTTACTAAATAAATTAAAACGAATATATCATACCAGGTTTTCTTTCACGGTATTGTATGTGCACGAACTTCATCAATCTTACCTACTGCCTCGAGTATTGATGAGTATGTTATACGATCATATTCAAAACCATTTAAATGCATCTCTTTCATCAGCTTTGCAGCATCCTCAAACATGCCGGCACGGCTGAGACAGCCAAGGACAGTATTGTAAGAAACAGCGTCCGGCTTTATTTTCAAATTCTTCATCTTTGTAAACATCTCCATTGCTCGTTGTGGACCACCCGTCCTAGCCAACCCATTTAGAATGATATTATGTGAATTTAAATCTGGAAAACAACCATTTTCTTCCATGGTTCGAAGCAACGAGTAAGCTTCGTCTATCATTCCAGCCCTTACCATCCCAGACATCAGCGCATTATATGCATAGACATCAGGACTGCACCCAAGTTTTTTCATTTCATTGAAAAGATCTATAGCCTCAGTGAGACGCCCACATTTCCCAAAGTGCTTGATCATCACTGCATATACCCGAGCACTTGAAGATCCACAATTCTCCTTGAGTTCTTGAAATAATTCATTTGCAGCTTCATACCGCTTTGCTTTTCCAAGAGTGTTGATAAGGCTGCAATAGGCAGCTGGACGGGGAGGAAAACCCTTTTCATCCATCTCCTCAAGCAACAACAAAGCTTTCTCTACCCTATTAGTCTTGCAAAACCCATCAATAAGAATTGAATAAGTAAAAGAGCTAGGAGTAACACCATTTGCCTTCATCCTTTCAAACCATGAAGAAGCCTCGGATGCAGGAGCTTTGCATTCAAATAAAGCTTTAATAACAGTGTTATATGTCACCACATTCGGCGTGCAATGCAAGGATTCCATGTCTTCAAAATGGTTAATAGCATCAGCCAAACGACCTGCTCTGCCTAAAAGGTTTATTACATTGTTTATTAGCACGACATCTGGCTTACAACCCTCTTTGAGCATGTTCATAAAGATACTGTACGCCTCTTCGACCCTCCGAGCTTTTCCAAGTCCCTTTATTACTTCTGTATATGTATAAACAGTTGGAGCACAACCCTTTTCTTTCATTTTCTGGACCAAACGTAAAGCTTTTTCAACCATACCCAACTTGAAGTAGATCCCTATTAAAGTAGTATAAATTTTTGCAGTTGGATGTAATCCATTCTCCCTCATTTCATCAAACAACCTAATAGCAGAATCCTCGCGACCCAATTTCCCAAATGTTGATATAAGTGCGCTGTATGTTACTGTATCAGGGAAACAATTACCTTCATTACACATCTCATTATAAAGCTCGTGGACTTTCTCATGATGACCTTCCTGCATTAGCATCAAGATTATGGAGTTGTAAGTGCTTGCAGTTGGTTTGCATTTGCGACCTTTCATCTGGTAGAAGATGGAGAGTGCCTTGTTCACCATCTTAGCCTTGCCCAAAATTCTCACAATTTCAGATAAATCAGCTGGACAGATGAGGCATGTACTCCTAAACATTTCTTGGATTGTCTTCCACATTTCTCCAACCAGTCCAGCTTCATCTAAACAGTGAATTAGAGACATGTAAGTGGTGGAGTCATGTTCAAAGTTCCTTCTCTTCCCAGCCCACCTGAAAAACTGGATCTTAACATTGACCTCAACATCTATTTTCAAAACCTCACGAACTAATCGATGATCCACTTTCAGCATGAGAACCTCCAAAGCCTTTTCTGCATCAGGCCCCCACTTAAATATCTTCAAAATCCTTATGAATCTCTCATCCAATGTCCTTACTGAGCGGTTGTTCCGTGACAGTGTTCGATTTGTGGGCAAGCTTGGTGTTTCATCTTTTGGACTTGACAGGCGGAACATTTGGACAATTTCATTTTCTGCTAGAATAATATGAAAAATGGAACTAAATGAGATTTAACAGACTCTAGAAAAAAATTTGTCAAGACTGTTTGGAAAATGCAGCATTTGTTCAAAACAGTATACCAAACCAAAATAGATAATGAAAATCTTACCTGTCTGTTTAATTCTGTTACATAGATGAGACAATGTTGATATTACTCGCCTTGAACCCATCAGTCCTGCAACCATTTTTCTGAAACCTACAAAATAGATTTCAATGCAGCTAGAAGAATGTTTTTGTAATTCTCACGGTATTGCATAGAAGACCATACAGATGCTTGATGTAGTTAATTTCATTTCATTATCAGCCAACATAATGTGATATAACAGTCAGGGATTGATATGATGGAAGCTGGTTAAAATTTCAAAAAATATTTAGCAGAACTTCTTGAAGAAAGGATACCAAAACTCATCGATGGATAAAAGAAAATTCCAAAAGGACACTCCCCAACCACTGCAACAAGATTCTTGATTATTAGCAAAGCTCTCTAACACCATCCCCAAATTTGCAAACAAAAATTCTGGATTTGGCATATACAATTAAAAATTTTCTTATTACTATATGCAAATAAGCAAAATTTACTTTCTTACTCAGAAAAATACACAAATTACTCCACTTTGAAAATTTATTTCTAGTCCCAAACTGATCTTGAAGCTGCCCAAATCTATGCTCACGACTAGTCACCAAATCCATATTATCCAAGCAGCTGACAAATTTAGAATGCAAAAGTTGTCACAATATTCCCATAATTAAATTGAAGAGTATCTATCAATTGGGTTTTGAGGAAATGCAAAAGGTGAAATATAGGTATATTTATTCATATTTCACCTATTTTTTTTATTTCTCTTCCCAAATCCCCCAACCAAACACAGTCTAATGGAAACAAGTCAGTGAGGCATTTCGTCGAACAACAAACGTGCATACATTATTGAACAAACCCACTTAAAAACATTCATCATTGAGTCATGAATTTGTGACAATAGTTTAGGGGAACAACAAAGTTACCTATAAAAGACAAGAATGATTTAGGGACTTCATAGAATTGCTGCCCAAAGAAACAGAAACAGAAACAGAGTTTGCCTAAAATGAATTTTCACAAAACACTACCAAACCAAGAGAGAGGAGTTCAAACCGATGCTTAGAGCTTGGGCTTCTTAAAACAACTTTGCTGGGCTATAGATCGCTCCACATACTTTAGAAAATTACAAATGTTTTTTATCAGAATTTTTTATTTAATAAAATTAACGAAAAAAAATATAATTTTTAATTACTCTTTTATATACAATGATAAAATTACTTGAATTATTAATTGAAATAAATTTCAAACATCATTAAAAACTGTTAATTGACTTGATGATTTATTAATAAAATAGATCATTTGTTATAAAATTAAAAATTTCAGAAGGTGCAATTTAATTTTCAGAATCACAAGTGATAAATCATATTTTAAACAAATATCAAAGGGTGTATTTGTAATTTACCCTTATTTATTTTAGTAAGATTCTTCTAGGAAAATTCTATTTCCACATGTTTTTTTTTATCTCTGTGCACACACTTAATGAAAAAAAATTAGTAACAATTTTATCATGAAGCAAAATAACCATAATGGACATCAAAACACACTAAATATAAAATCCTAATTTTTTTTGTACAAATCTTTTAAAAATAATGATTCTCAGTGCACATCTTTTGAGAAGAAAAAAAATTAAAACCTAGTTTCTTCATTGTTTCTCACTTCCTCTATTGTCCACCATTACTTGCTACACATTCTATTGTCCTCTATTGCTTGTATAAAATATTTGATATTGCTTTATTCTCTAAACTTATATTCCATTGTTTAAGATTCTTTCCGTTCCACATATTTCTCATAATCAACTAATCAACAAAGCACAACAAACCCAATTGCGCAATTTTTACAATGATCCATCAGCACCTAAAATAACCCTTGAAGTCATCAATCTTCATAATTATATACATATATATATATATATATTAACCAGATCCAAATCAATTTATATCATTATTAAATTCATCAATATTATTCTTTTAATATATGATCTGGGCTTGGTGGAGAGCTAATCCGAACAAGGCTTTGGTGGCATACTTCTGTGTAGGTGATAACATTGATGAGATGGTGGCTCAAAATTTGGAAGGAGATGAGATGAAAGAAGACTAAAGCATTGGAGTGAGAAAATCAGTGAAATGTGTGAATTAGGGTTTTGATTTGAAGGTGGGTGGAAACCTATTTAAGTGGTGTGTGTACATGATTTGAGTTAGGGTTATAATTAGAATAAGTGTTGTGTGGAATCAGAATAATATATAATTAAATTTATAAGTGTGTTAGATATAATGTGCATAGAGATAAAAGAATGTGTGGAAATAGAATTTCTCATTCTTCTACGCAAGTTACATTTAGACAGTTTGAGAGGCTTTTAAAATAGTTTGTATTGACAAATATATAAAATAAACAGTAATGTTGGAATACATACATAAAAAATGGGGATTTTTTTTTTAAGGTCCTTGATTTTAAGATTTTATATTATAAAGGACATCCAATGTTTTCATAATGTCTAAGGTCCCTCACACATTGATCCAAAGAAATTTCAATCCAGAGAAATTCTCCCCAAATTTCTCTAGAGAATTCTCCAAAGAAATTTGTGAGAAATTCTTTCCAAATTTCTCTAGACTTTCTCTGGATTTTCCTTGCCCATTTTATTGTCAATAAGCAATATTTTGATAAATTTTGAAAAACTAAAACCTGCTTTTGCACTTGCCATGCTTAACATGTAAGTTTAGAATTGAATGGCTCATTACGGTATGACAGAGGTAACTACTAATGATAATCAACCACATATAAAAGACAAATGTATATGCAAAAAGATTAGATATGGAAAAGCCTTGGGTTAGTTAGAAACCTGTTCTTTGCATTGAACTCTATTAAGGGACATTTAATTCTGATACCTTAAATGTATTACTGCCACACACTATTCACCAGTAATAGTTTCTGCTACTATTTTAAGATCATCTCATTCACCACTATTGCTTTTACTATATCCAGAGAAATTCTCTCTATGGACTTCCAACTCTCCAAAGAAATTTCTCTAGACTTCCAACTCTCTGGATTTCCCACTCTCCAGAGAAATTCTCTCCAAATTTCTCTAGACTTCTCACTTTCCAGAGAAAATTCACAAGGCTTCATTATTATTCAGATATCTTCACTATTTTCTCTAGTTTACAAATCTCTTCAAACTTACTCTTTTTCCACAATTCATCTATGTATGATATCTCTACCACACTGCCTTTGATGAATGCAGCGGTGGTGCTGAGTGGTGGTTTCAAACCAGAGAAAATTGAAATTTCTCTGAGTTCAAATTTTTGCAACCTACAACTCAAAAACTAATACCAATTGTGGAGGTAAATACCAACATTATGACAATCTAATTCACAATCTTTTAAAAATGACACACAACTAATACTGATCCTACTTCAATAAAAAAATTCTAACTTCCATCACTCAACAAATGCACTTGAAAATTTCTCTTTTGTCCCCTTTTGTCACAAGATTCTAACATCACAGAAAAAATTATTCAAGACAGAGAAAATTGTGTTTAGACTCAACCAGAGAAAATTGATCAAACCAGAGAAAATTGCAGTTCTCTCTTCTCTTCTAGAGAAATTCTAAACCAAAAAAATCCAGAGAAAATTGAACATCACAAAGAAAATTAAACATGCCAGAGAAAATTATTTTTTGACTAATCTAGAGAAAATTGATCAAATCAGAGAAAATTACAGTTCTCTCTTCTCTTCCAGAGAAATCCAGAGAAAAATAAACATCACAGAGAAAATTAAACATGCCAGAGAAAATTATAGTTCTTCTTCTCTTCCAACTCCATTCCTTATCTTTTCCAAATTCTCTGGTTTGTTTATAATTATTACTTCTCTTTTGCTTCTGAATAATAATGAAGCCTTGTGAATGAACCCTGCAATAAATTACAGATTTATAGTGATTTAGTAAACTAAGATCATGTTTGTCCCAAAAATAGTTCAATCAATGATGTCAAGATACAATCTGTGTATTCCACGTTCCTAGATTAGATTATACAAACTATATTATCAGCCAACACTCACAAGACATACTCTAATAGAAGCAGTAAATGCCAGAGTTGTGAGAAGACCACATATTAACAGAACGATCACAACAGCTTTGCTAGATATCCACTTCTTTGATGGATCAACATAACCACTGCTGTGAAGATCACTTCCATCATCGGCTTTGATGGTGACAGCTATGAAGATCCTCGTCGATCTCTGGCAAATTTCCATGCAAATTTTTGGTACTGAAATTAGATCCGCGAGTTGCGGAGAGAACTGAAGAAATCGGAGTTGAATCGCCTTCAATTCGGTGAAGAAATTCAGAGACTAATGGTAGTGCCACTGGAGACCAGCTTTTTCTTCATTGCTCTTCCTTCTCTGGGATGCTTTGAGCTTCGTTTGACGGAAGAGAGAAAGTTGGAGAAGACGACAACGACGATGAACTCCGGTGATGGAGGTAGAGTTCGTCGGAGAGAGAAGAGCAGAGAGAGGAAGAGAGGGAGAGGCGGCTTGATTTGAGAGATCAAATTTCTTAGTGATATATGGGTGTCGGGGGTTAAGGAACCTTAGACATCATTAAATAATATTGTGAATTTCTTCCATTACTAAAAATGGGAGAGGGACCTTAGACTAATTTTCCCTAAAAAAATTAGTTAAGTAAAATAAAAGTATATCTTTTTCATAATTTAATTAGTGAAAAATAAAGAGTAGTATTGAAGCTACTCTTATACACCTGGCAATTATTTTTTTAATAAGGATTTTTCTTTTAAATTTAAAATTTTTACAATTTTAGATTCTGTTTGATTAGATAAAACTTGAAAAGTAAAAAAAATAAAAATCACTAAAATATATTTTTTGTATATCTTTACTGATTTTTTTTTTTTTTTGAATTATTTCAAAAAATTTTAACTTTTTAAATCCTTCAAGGCTAGATAGACTTGATCTCCGTCTCCATGCCACTTAGAAAGCTTTCAAATCAAATTCATGGCCAAAATCTAATACGTAAATAAATTTTTGGAAAATGTCTCGTAGCTCAAATTTTGTGGCTCAAAAGTGGCTTAAATGGCCAAAACGACGTCGTTTTGGCCATTTTATGTTGTTCTGTACTCAAAACGACGTCGTTTTGGCCATTTGAGCCATTTTTGAGCCACAAAATTTGAGCTACGTAGCATTGCCGTAAATTTTTATACACTAAGCAACAACTTCAAATCTACAATGATTTATTTTGTAATGTGGAGGTAAGAATTATGACACAACCGTTATCGATTGCAACGATTGTTGGATCGTGAAAGATGTTTGGTGGTAATTATTTTAATTTTTGTTATAATTTTTTTTATGTTAAAAATAATGCCTCCCTGCATAAAGGTTTTCTTTCTTCGTGAAGGATTTATCTTCTTTGCATGGAGGTTTGTTTCTCCTTGCATAAGAATATTATCATCACTATGTTGAGACTTTCTTTATTTCTTTTGAACTCATTATAATGTACTTTATTAGATGACTTATTATCGAATATACAATGTATTAAATCACTTACTTTTCGATAACAAAAAAAAAAAAAAAGGATTTGACAAACTTGAAAAATAATTTTTTTGATATGAATGTAAAATAATAATAAAAAAATTCAAAAAAATTTATTTTTTTAACTAATTCCAAACAGATCAATGTAAAAATTTTAATTTGGGGCCCTTTTATCAATTTTTGCATTGTAATTTTTAATTTTTCTAATATTATAATTTTTATTTAAAATCCATAACATTCATGATCAAAACATTTTTATTTCTTTGCTTGATCCAAATCAACCAATATCCCGAATTTGAATCAAAATAATTTTGATAATCAATAAATCCAATCATATAAGATGTTATACTTTTTTGGGAAATAAAAACACAATATACTAAAAAAGAAAAATAAATATATTTGTTTTAATTTTGATAACTAATTAAAGAAAGAATGATTACTTTTTTTTTTATTATCAAATGTTAGAGATTCCAAAAGTTTTATTAAATTTTTTAGGATAAATTATAAATACATTTCTTGAAGTTTGCTTAAAATACAGATTGCCTCCTGTGGTTTAAAAAATTACAAATTCTCCCTTATTAGAATTTGTTATTTAACAGAATTAACTAAAAAAATGAAATTCTTGCTCTCCTATATAATAATAAAATTATCTAAATTATTAATTGAAACATATTTTTAACATCATTAAAAACTATTAATTGACTTGATGATTTATTGATAAAAGGGCGATTTGTTATGAAATTAGAAACCTTAGAGGGTGGAATGTAATTTTCAAAACCACAGTGGGCGATTCATATTTTAATCAAATCTCAGGGAGTGTATTTGAAATTTACCCAATTTGCTATCAAATGTCTCACATGGGCATATGACCCACGTAAGACATTTGATAAAATTTTTAACATTTTTTAAACTAAAATATTTTTATTTTGATCTCCTTAAAAAGAGGGTACAAATTTAATGATAGGTTGAAGTATAAACTATTTGACTCAAGAGAGACCAAGATTAAGATTAGACTTCTCTCACGTTTATATCTTACTATTTGGCATAAATTAAATAAGTACCCTTATTTAGATAAGTGTACTTATTTGGGTCACACCTCTTTATTTTTCTACATATTTTTTTGTAAAATGTCAAAAAATGTTCTTATTTAGATCATCAAAACAATCCCTTAACATGAAAAAAATTTGAAAAGCTTGTAAAACCAACAACTAGTCCCGTTTTAATAATCTGAATCATTCACTTTTTAAGGCTAATTAAATAAAATATTTATGCAAAAAATCAAAATAATCAATTACTATATATTTAAATCAAATTTCTATTACAAAAAATGAATGCTTTTTTTCAGATTATATTTATTGTATATTTTTTTTAAAAACAAATATAATTCAACCATAGAATTATCAATGTCTGATCATTTCTAATCATTTTAATTTCTTATATAAACATTCTATTCAACAAGTTCAAAAACGTAAACAACTTAAATCATCAAAATCAATTTTAAAATAAACTTATCAAACCCAAATACTCTTTTAAGTTGAAATGTCAACTTAAGAAAAAACAGAGACTACCATTTTTGTTCCATTGAGAACATCTAAACTGTGGTCTTTTCATCTTTCATCAAAAATCTTTAAAATGTAGTCATAAACCTCTTTATATAGAAAGACTGAAATGACTGATAATTTCTTTAATAGTGAAGACATAATAAAGGAAGATCCCATTGCAAAGTAGCTTCAAACAATTGCATTTGAAATGGCATACCTAAATTAACCGCAGACATCATCTTTGACATCCTTGGTGTTGAAAATTTTGATAATATTGTCCGACATGACAAAGCTGAAATGCGTGAACAAATCTCAAGCTGCAAATAATACTTAACCAAAATGGAGGTAAGAGGAACAATTTAGACAGACAAGGAAACAATAATTGAAAATTCTATACCCAAGAAAAACTCAAAAACATTGGACAAAACCCAAAATAGATCCTCCTGATAAGGAAAGGAGACAGATGACACTTAAAATCCCTCTGCAAGGGTAGAAATTGGTCTCTTTTTCACACAAACCACAAAAAAAAGAAGGCAATTTTACTGTTTCCCTTACAAACCCATTTGAAAAACTGGATTCTAGAGACCTATCCCATTTAATGACATAATTTGATAAACCATCTGAGAACCAAGTACAGACTGGCTTTACAGAAACTAAACAAATCTCACCAATAAAAACCCCGTACCCTTTTTTAACCATTGGCCCATCAAAGAGGAAAAGACATTAAAAAAACAAATCCACCAAATTTTGACCCTGGATTGAACACTTAAAGACAAACAGGTCTGCGCATTCATGCTGCAGCACTGGGTGCTGTCTCAGACTTGTCAGTTTCCATTGGCTCCGAAGCAGCTGGTGGCACCTCGCTATTGGCAGCTCCAGCGTTCTCGTTGGGGTTGCTGTTGGGGTCACTGTCAGCACCCTGAGGCTGTGGCTCAGTTCCTGGGGGAGGAGTTGCTGATGGCATTTCAGGACTAGCTGGCTTGGCCGGCTTAGGTTTCGTCATTATTGGCCTGCAAAACCTGTTCAAACAAATTCTACTGAGTAACAGACTCCTAGCAAATAGTATTGGCACATTTAGAATCGCAAAAATTATATCAAATAGCCGAATAAAACTGAGATAAAATATAAAGGCCAGCATATATTTTACATGGGACGAGCACAAACACATTTTTAACTTGAAGAAGATTTGGGAAAGACCAAATATGTGGAAAATAAAACAACAAAGAAATATTCAATTCAATTCGAGCAATGTCAAACAACAAGACAGTACCTGTCGAGTGCTTCAGTCTTCCTTCTCGCATCAGCTGACAAGAGAACTGGGGTCGCATGTTTGGGCAGCGAGTCCTGCTGCTGCTTTTTCTCCGTCAACCAAGCTTCAGCTTGCCCACATTCATTCAAAACCTACCACACCCAGAAACAACATTACAATTTACAATCAATTTAGGACTGCATATACGAAGAAAGAGAGACGGAGTTTTGATCTCACACCTTCTGCTTCTCTGCTAAGTCAATGTGATCGAATTTAGAATCATTTGAAATGGCAGCTTCTCTGTAACTATTGATACAATAAACAAGTTGATCAATCACTGATCCCCTCTCAGTGTGCTCTTTGTAGCGCTCCTCAATCGGATTGCCTTGCTGCAGATTTTGAATTCCAAGTCAGCCATAAAAAATATAGTAATTGAAGAAAATCAATATGCACAACAAGAAAAGCCAACCTTCTTGAGCTCATCAAGCTTGGCAATGTAAACACCTTTAGTCTCATCCTCACCATCTTCATACAACCAATCTTCCACTACCTGGAGTTTAGCAATAAACTCTTCCCTCTCTGATTCAGTAACAAACTCTTGATATTTGTCGTGAAGCTGGAGGGCAACAAAGAAACTGGTTAGTTAAAAATATCCAAATTTGTCAAAATCTGTTTTATGGCAAGACATAATAATACATAATAATAATAATAGTACCTTGTTTCTCATATCATAAACATAGGCCTCCACAGCATTCTTCTTATCTTTGGTTTCTTCCATAACTCGATCCTGCAAAGCCATTTCAAACTCCTTCTCCACTGCTTTTTGCACATCTGCAGAAGCCATTCCTCCATAAATATGCTCTGTTACCGGAATATTTGTTTTCTTCACCTTTTTCTTGGGAGCCTCAGCCTGCACAGCAGAAAATTACTTACATAAAAGACCAAATATAATCTACTTACTTGATTTCTTGTTAGTTGATACACAATAACTACTTCCTTAGGACACAATTAATCAATCTTCACAATTGTGGGTCAAGCATTAACCAAGCTTTAGCAAACATTGACCAAGACCAATAAATGCAGACAAGTATGCATCACATCAATTTTCACATTGGACAAAACTACTCTTATCTTATGAACTGCATTCACACGACACAAAAAGAACAAAGGCTGTCATCCCCTTGCCCCTTTCTTCCAGAGGCTAATGAGTATATAAATTGCGTTTAACTCTCCATTCAAATTTTGGACAGCTAGAAGGTTATGGAAGCCTAATAAGCATAGAGATCTACACATCCTTGCAAAGGAAAATATATTGAGTGTAACAGTGACACGATCCTATGTGGTGTCACCGGCCAATAAAAAGTCACAGATGGGATAAAGTAGACAACCCTTGTCTCCCATTAACACAACAATGTTGTGGTCCCTACTACAAATCAAGATTGCTCATTGGATGGTGATACAGAGACGTGGTATCACCGTTACATCCAATATTTACTCAATTAAATCAACTTACTTATTTTTGTTTCTATTCAAAAGGGTACTTGACCACCAGAGTCTACTTAGGTGCTACAGATTTACCATTTTTAAGTGTCTTATAGATCTCATTACCATAACCTCACAAAGAATTATGTAATCATTATCATCAACCAGATTTGTGGATGCTTATCTGAACATTGATTTAAACTATCCATGGCAGTAATCCAAAGCTAACCGAAAGTGACACATTTGGGTTATGAATCTACTTCTACAGTCTTGTCAGAAAGAGCAAGTAAGCCATTGACATCATCCCCCACCCCTCGATGAGAGAAGTAGATTACAAGAAGTCCTTTCAGCTTTTAGCAGAGCTCTGAAACACCATTTTAGGTAGATAACTGGATCTCTTCAGCACCCAGCCTAAATCCAAAGCGGTCTCTATGCTCCAATTAACTTTATTCAAGGCTCGGAAAATATGCTTCTTATCTAAATTTCCTTTTTCCCTTTCCAAATCCCTACCCAAATTCATGATCCCAACACAACTTAGGCCAAACTATTTCTTAGTTAATATAGAGCATTGCTCAATCAAAAATAAAAAAAAAAAATTAAGAAAAATGAACTTGCACTGCCAGTAGGGCTGCAAACGAACCGAACCGAACCGAGCTGAGTTTTACTGAGCTCGAGCTCGGCTCGTTATTGAGCTCGAGCTCGACTTGATAAGAAACTGGGCTCAAGCTCGGCTCAATAATTATTTTTTTAATATTATTTATATTATTTAATATATAAATAATATTTTATTATATTATTTAATATATAAATAATATTTTATTATATTATTTAAATAAAGATAAACGAGACAAACTTGACGAGCCGAAGCTCGGCTCGTTTACTGAGGGCTGCAAATGAACCGAGCCGAGCTGAGTTTTATTGAGCTCGAGCTCGGCTTGATAAGAAACTGGGCTCAAACTCGGCTCGATAATTTTTTTTAAGATTATTTATATTATTTAAATAAAAATATTATTTATATTATTTAATATATAAATAATGCATTTATACAATTATTTGTATATATTTATATATATTTAATATATAAATAATATATTTATTATATTATTTAAATAAAGATAAACGAAACAAGCTTGACGAGCCGAAGCACTGCCAGTAGGGTTGCAAACGAACCGAGCCGAGCTGAATTTTACTGAGCTCGAGCTCGGCTCGTTATTGAGCTCGAGCTCGGCTTGATAAGAAACTGGGCTCAAGCTCGGCTCGATAATTTTTTTTTTAATATTATTTATATTATTTAAAAAAAATATTATTTATATTATTTAATATATAAATAATGTATTTATACAATTATTTGTATATATTTATATATTATTTAATATATAAATAATATATTTATTATATTATTTAAATAAAGATAAACGAGATAAGCTTGACGAGCCCAAGCTTGACGAGCCAAATCTCGGCTCGTTTACTAAACGAGCCTAATATTCGAGCTCGAGCTCGGCTCGTTTACTAAACAAGCCGAACCAAGCTGAACTGAGCTTGTTTATGAACAACTCGGTTCATTTGCATTCCTAACTGCCAGTGGACTACATAGAACCATCTATGTCTAGACAGACAAAAGTATGCCTAAATCAAGTATCAGATGTAGGTCCCTACTATACCATGACTTCCTTTTCAATTTGCTCTCGAGTCCTGATTTTCCAAAATCATATTTAAGTTGCAATCAAGCTTTAACTGAGAACTCAATTTTTCATATAACAATCCATATTCAAAATTGGGGCTGACATGCTCAATGATTGTCGTCAAATTGCAAATCAAATCGTGAATTATTTTGCTGAAAAGTATATAATAAATCGTGATTAGTGAATCGTAAAATTCACTTTATTTAGCATAATATAATTTTGTACGTGTATATACGTATAAAAATGAATAAATATCAATATAGCTAATTAGATACATATAAAACAAAAAATATCAATATAAATAAATTAATATTTTTAATTTTGCGAAATGACATTTCATGTATTATGCAAACAAAACTGAATCGCAGTGAAATATAGAGAATCACAATTGAATCTTCTAATACACTAATAAAGATTCAATAGCATGAATCAAATCATTTTTGTTGACACTCATATTAGATTGAATTAATTGATTTGTGAAATCGTAACATTCTAGCAACCATGTGCTCAATTTTTATTTTTAATGCTCAAATAAAAATATCATTTCAATAATATAAGAATTACAACTTACAATAAGCAATAAATATCAAAGTAACGGAAGAAATTGTGGTTCATTACATACTTAGGTTTGTACAAGCCCTTCGGTTATTAGCTAAGATGCAACATCCGTCACAACACCAACATGACAAGGACAGACACACCAACACAAGAGGATTAAGTGTTAAGTATGTTGTTTTCCAAAAAATGTAGAACACAACACGTAGAGTACACAAGAAAAATATAAAACTATATATACAAGGAAAAGCAATTATTATATATCATGCTAAAAAGCACTAACACTTCTAAAAAGGCAACTCGTGTCCGCGTCAGACACCGACACTCTTTGGATACTTCCCCGACACGTATCCGGCACTCTTCAAAACATGTTCTATTTTTTAAAGATTCGGACACTCTTTGGACACTTGGAGGACACACGTGTCTATCGATTAAACACATGTAAAACTAATTATAAGTTTGAATAAAACAACTTAAGATACAATAAAAAACAAAACTATAAAAATTTATAGGGATTAATGTCATATTGCCTATGAAGCGTGAACACTCCAAAATCAGTGCCGTGGCAGTGTCCGACACGAGAACACGCTGGGGACATGTACGGGACACGCCATCTGTAATTTAATAATTTTTTTGTAGGGGACATGGTGGGGACACGCGTGTCCATATGGGACACGGCGGGGACATGGCTGAGCTACTTTCTTTTTTTTTTTCCTTTGCCTCTCTTATTTAGTACTTTTGTGAAAAATATTATTAGATGTTGAATATTTTCCCCTACTCGTCTTAGCTTTTGTTATTGTTTATTATGACTTTTTTTGTGAATGGATGATCTATTAATTTATTTAAATGTAGTAGTTATATTTATTGAATTAATGTTACTATGCTAGTGTTTATTAATTTTGATTTAGGATAAATGTAATATGAATCTACATAACACATAAAAATATATAAAATAAAATTTGCTGTGTCCCCCGCCATATCCGTATCCCCATTTTTTGAAAATTGCCGCGTCCGTATTCGTGTCCGTGTCCCTGCTTCATAGCATATTGCATTTTTTATTATCTTTAAATAATATATTCATATATATAACATAGAATAAATATATAAAATTATATATTTCATGTGTGTCCCTCATGTGTCGTGTCCTGCATTTTTTGAAAATTAGCATGTCGACGTGTCCGTGTCGTATTTGTGTCGTGTCACGTGTCTGTGTCCATACTTCTTAGATGTCATGTAAAAATATTTAATTCAAATACAATAATTTTTAAAATCTAAAAGAATAGCATTAGTACAAATTTATATTGTTTTTCTTTTATCATTGGTTTCCTTATCATTTTATTCAAACTTGTAATGTGTTTGATGTGTGTTTAAGCAATAGATGTGTGTTCTCCAAGTGTGTAAAGCACGTCTGAGCCCAATTTTTTTAAAAACAGTCATTTTGAACACATGTTCAATAGGTGTTGGGAAGAGTCCATCAAGTGTTGTGTCATTTCAAATAATGTCGAACACAACACACCACCTTCTTAGAAGTGTCTATGTTGATTAAGATTATTAGAAGCCTTTCCTAATAAAAACGGTTGAATTATATTCTCTATTATTAAAATGATAAAGTTCTCTATTATTAAAATAATAAATAGAAGCTTAAAAGAATAAACAACAAAATTAACATGTGTGCCTGCACACTCATGTGAACGATGACTCACTATGAGAAAGTTTAGTACTGACCTTGGCATCTGTTTCCATTTGTACAGGCTTCTCTCCTGACTCTGGGATACCATTCTCAGCCCCAGGAACATCGGTATCACCTTTAGCATCTTGCATATTGACATCACTTTCAGTCGTAGCTGATGGAGCAGTGTCACTTGGAGCTTCATCTGTTTCCATCTTATTAGCTTCTTTTGCTGGCTCTTTAACAACTGGAACCTCAACTTCCTCCTCTTCCAAAAGCTGGACAAAATATCAAATCACTAAAAGTTTAATAATGATCTATTAATCCGCCCCAAGAATCAATTAAACTAGCATTATGACTTACTGTTGCTGAATCAATTGATACAATGCCGTGCAGATTTAGGCGAACTTTCACCTTCACTTTTGCCCGTTCACCCTTCGTGGATTGAAAAGGACCAATCTGTACACAAGCATAAACATTTATTTCAAGGATATTGTTTCAAGAAACCATAAAGTCCAAAACTTGGCAAATCACAGAACTGGAAGTCTAAAATTGACAAGCAGCATAGGTGGATCCATTACCGTATATGTGCTAATCTTAGCTGGTGCCTGTAATTCACTGACATCAGCATATTGAACATCTATTGTGAATGTTCCTGATCTGTAAAATGTCAAAGCCTTAATGCTAGGTATTGGATTCCCCTTGGGGAAAACAAGGGTGCTTTGTTGATTATCTGCAACTCCATTCTGAGTATCTGGAGCAGCGCCTTTCCATGACAAATCAATGGGGAATGGAAAACTCTCATTGACCTTAAATCCCACAAAAACAAAAACAAAACAAATTAATTTCCATTAAACAATGCCATTGCACATGCAGTTCAATTCAATCTATAAAAAGTAACTAAAAAAGGAATGACAGTTGATTATGAGTAACTTCCTTTACCTATACCAAAATATACAACAAGAACAAGAAGGAATAAACTGCATATGCAACAAACTAAATATGCATGATATGACAAAGTTCCTTTTATAAGTTTTAAAGAGAGGTCATACATTTCCATTAAGAAAAAAAGGATAGAAAATAAAAGAAATCAAATGGTTCATTTGATTAAAAACGAGTAAATAGCTTGGATCTCAAGCTTGATGATAAAGAGAGCGGAATGGCAAGCTTTGAAGAATAAATGTCATGTACTTCAAACCAGGTCTTTGTTTGTTTGTTAGTTCGTTAAAAGGTTCATGCCTTGACATTAGCACGCACTAAAAGTTGTACTATTTTAAATAGCATGTCTTGTGTATTAAATTATTGAATAGTTTGGTTAATCTTATCTCTGGACTCCGAAGGGTCTTTTGTCTTAATTGCTGTATAGCATCTGAAATTTGTAGGAGGCATGCTTGATTAACTTGAAACACATCCAGTAGTAATTTTAAGAGACATCTTCCTTTACGTGGAGAATCATGATGAAATCATGAAATTATTTTTATATTTAGATGAGTGGAAACAGACAAACAAAAATATAACCCAATATAATCAGTGAGAAGCATCTTTACCTGGAATTCCCGCACTTTAAATGTGGGACTGAGGATTGCACACTCTAAAGCACAGCCTTTGGCAACACATTCACTCGCATTCATAGTTCGCCTAGGCTCCTTGCCAAAGAACTCTGTCAATATCTTAATTATGGCAGGAACCCGAGAGCCGGAACCAACAACCTCAACAGCATGAATATTCTCAACAGTCAGTCCAGCATCTGAAAGAGCCTTCTCCAACGGCTTCCTCACGCGTTCCAAAATCGGAATACTAATTTTTTCAAACTCTTCTCTCTTGATGAAACCCCTAACATCCTTTTCCTCCATCAAGCACTCTATATTCAAAGGTGCCTCTGGGTTTGCACTGAGAACTTTCTTCAGTTTTTCACAAGCAGCACGAAGCCTGAGGCAGGCCCTAGCATTCTGGTATACATCAATCTTGTACTCTTCCTTGAACTTTGCAGCAAAGTACTGGAATAGAACTTCATCAAAATCTCTGCCACCTAAAGATTGATCAAATGAATGGGCCAATATCTTCAGCTGGCCTTTCTTGAAGCCAGCTATACAAACTTGCAAACTAGCATGACCAACGTCAACAAATGCAACATTTAGTTGGTCATTCTCGGGTAAATCTGTCTTATAAATTCCAAATGCCAAAGCAGTTGCAGTGGTCTCATGAAGTAATCGGAGAGGGTGCAAGCCTGCGATAGTAGCTGCATCTAAAACAGCTCTTCTTTGAAGGTCAGTGAAATAAACAGGTATCCCAATACAACAATCCACAACTGCAGCATTCAAATTCTTCTCCGCTATAGTCTTCATATTTGAGAGCACCATTGCTAATAGTTGGGTAGGTGTAAATGTCCTCGTATCTCCCAAATACCACGCATGAATCAATGGGTATCCATCAGGGCCTTCAGTCACAGCAAAAGGCATTGCCTCGAGATCTTGTTGTAGCTCAGGATCAGAAAACTTCCGCCCAATCAGCCGCTTTATCTGAGAAATTGTATTCTTTGGATTCATCATACTTGACGCAGCCCCAGCAGTTCCAAGGAAGCGCTGTCTTTCACCAAAACATACAATAGCGGGAGTCTCGCGCTTTGATTCATCATTGAGTACAACATCAATTCCTCTTTGCCTTGCAACGGCAACAACACAGCTCTCGTTCCCAAAATCAAAACCAACCACGCTCATTTTCAAACAACAAGATTCACTTTGGCGCACACAATCACTCTATTCCCGAATAGACAACGGCCTAAAAAAACCAAATAAAACCCCATTTAATTCAATTCCATCAAAAGTAAAAAATAAAAAAAGCCATTAATACAAAATTCATTTCAGCACACGGCAACTCAGTTGCAAAAAATTAGCACAAAAACAAATACTCCTATATGGAATTATTATAGTAACTATTAATCAGGCTTAACCCCAATAAATGAATCACATGGAAAACTTAGGCAATCAAAATCACACTCAAATGTATGCGTAATAAACGCTTAGAAACTTCATTTTCTTCTCACTTGGTTCTAAAAACGTTAGGCAATCACAACAAATATGTATTCCAACATATATAGCACATAGTAATTGCTTTAATACCACTATCATTACTTGGGCTTTTTTATTTCCAAATGATTCTATATGATAACACCTCCACGTATATTTCAAAAACATAATAATACAGTTTGTTAAAGCAAATAATTGTTCCATCGATGTCATTTAAAAAACAAATCTTTTACAGCAACAATGATTAACAATTCCGACCAAAAAAGGACAACGAGCTTCTTCACATAACTCGTTGAATCGTACTGGGACTGGCCCTGTGGACAGAGAACCTCACAACCAAGCGTACGAGTAATTGAATCTAGAGAGAGACGAAACCAGAGATCTGAGAGTTCTAGAGAGAGAAAGCGAGCTAGGGTTTGGCGGAGAGAGAGATCGTACCTTAGGGTCGAGAGAAGGCTGTGCCTGTGCGTGGAATTTTCTGAAGACTTCGTGAGGCTGTCGAGGAGTAGTTGTAGTAGAGAATTTTTATTCTGACGAGAGGCGAAAGATGTGGTAATTTATAGTGTGGGTTGGATTAAGAGTGTGTGCGCTTTTGTTGAACCAGGTTGCTCCCAGAGGTGTCTAGAGACATACTCTGCTGCCGCTTCTAGAAGGATCTTTGTGGACTACCTCTTCTGGTCTTTGGACCATACCACCAAATGAATATGGATCTTATTGTGGTTTGATGATATGGGCTGGGTTGAACTGGGCTTGGATTCAGTCATGGTGAGGCCTAGGGCTTTATTTGATATGCTTGTTAAGAGCCTCACATCATGGTGATTCTATTTATACTTACAAAATTATTTAGTATGCTGAATTTTTCAATACTGACTATTAAATTATTTAGAGTTATAATTTATTCTAAACACATTCTTTTTTTTTTACAAATTATTTTTCAAGGTAAAATCATAATTTGTGGTACACCTAAATAATAAACAAATCAATTCAAAGAAAACCCACTCCTCTCTTCTTCTTTTCTCATCTACGGTATTCTCTTCCTTTTTTCTTAGTCACAGTACTTTCTAACTCTCATCATTGGCAAATATTGAAGAAGAAGGACATTGTTTCATCTCCATAACTAAATAAATTCCTCATTTTTTTTTTTTGGTTGATTACATTTTTCATTGTTTGAGATAGTGGTTGTCAACTTTTCAAAACTACAATTGTTGATTTCAATTTATGATCTTCGCTAAAGTCGTTCGGCCTTAATATGCCGAACATATTGCCTTTGTTTGGCGATACAGAGCTGAACAAAAACATGAGCAATTTGTTCGGCTCTAAAATGTCGAACAGTGTTGATGTAAAATAAGCAAAATGTGTTTTTACGTAAAAAAAAAAAAAACAAAAATCAAGAATTATTTTTTATATTTATGTGAATATTTATCTCATCTTTGATAGATTATTTCAAAAAATATTTTTGATTATTATTCTCATTCATTGTTTGATTTTGTTTAAATTTTCTTCTATTTACAAATAACACAATAAGAAACAATGACATTGGTGATAATTATGAGTTTTAATGGGGTGGATTGGAGTTTTAGAGTGAGGAAGAAGATGAAAAGAAAATAATTGAAACTTTGGAAAGAAGGTGAAGAAACTTGAATATTGTAGACACCCCATTTTTGACCGACCTTGAGACTCAGACGTCACCGATTGAGCGCTCGGTGATGTTGCATACTGTGCTCGTTTAGAAGTCTCAGAGTCGCGGCCGTGCGCCCCGCCTCCGGACTTCCGAACCTTCTTCTGTGCCTTGTCTCGGTTTGCGAACCAGACTCGGTTTTCTCTGTTTTCTTTCCTGAGGGAAGGGAGTGGTCCTGTAGACCATCTCTCGGTGGCCGTGCGCTACTTTTCGTGGCCGTAGGCCATTTTACCCATTTCGGAGCCCGGTTCCCGGTTTTCGGAGCCGTCAGGCCGTGTGCCTCGGTTCGGGACCGCCCAACCGTCTCCGATTCCTCCGGTTTTTGGCATGTACCTCTGTTTCATCATTCCAAGGCACCCTGGGGTCGCAGATACCCACTTCGTGGCCGTATGCCACTTTCGGTGCTTATAGCCGGTTTTCGGGCCCCGAACCTCGCGGTTTGGCCCCCGAGCATTCATTTCGCATCGGTTTTCTCCGATTTTTGGCATGTACCTCTGTTTCATCATTCCAAGGCACCCTGGGGTCGCAGATACCCACTTCGTGGCCGTATGCCACTTTCGGTGCTTATAGCCGGTTTTCGGGCCCCGAACCTCGCGGTTTGGCCCCCGAGCATTCATTTCGCATCGGTTTTCTCCGATATTTGGCAAGTGCCTCTGTTTTATCATTTCGAGGAACACTGGGGCCTCTGATGCCCACTTCGTGGCCGAACGCCACTTTTTATTTAGAGCAAAATATCTAGATATTTTGATAGATATTTAGAGCAAAATATCTAGATATTATTTCCACCTTTTTGGCCCTCCTTTTGACCTCTCTTTTGGCCATAAAAACCAGCAGCTCCCAGCTGGTTTTGGGGTTAGGAAAATCCCTTGAAAGCTCCATACATGCATCTCCTCCATTCCTCTCTTCCAAAAGGCTTCAAACATCCAAGTCTTGCACCATTTGTTCATCAACACCTAGCATCACCATCACCAACTCCATTCCAGCAGCAAGGAGGGGTTCTTGAGAAGCTTAGAAGCAACTTTCATCAAGCAAAGAGCAACCAAAGTCTTGATCTTCAAGGGTAAGTACACTTCACCCTCTTTTGAGCTCATTTTTGCTTCAAATCTTAAGCCTATTTTCTTATTGTGTTGAGCTCCGACCCCTACTGAAAGTAGTCCTCTTTTGAGCTCATTTTCATCTTTGTTTAAGGGCTCAACCCTGTTTGAGCCCTCTATGGTGCACTTGCTTCAATAGCATCTTGTATGCCTTTATTTTGCATTGAATATTTGGCTTATGAGTGATCTGATTTCGAGCATGAGGTAAACTGTGAGTGGGCCTATTTTGAGCCCCTTTCAACATTGAAGAAGGGCTCAGCCATGTTTGGCTTCTCTATCATGCACTTCCTTTGAAATGCTTCCATTTTACCGTAAAATTGCATGATTGTTTTGGCCTATTTGTGATCTGATTTGGAGCATTCACCATACTGATATTGTGCTTATTTTGAGCCCCTCTTCAACATTGAAGAAGGGCTCAACCTGGTTTTCTTGTTCTACATATCACTTGCTTTGAATTCTTGTTCCACTCCCATTTTGCATGCATTTTTAAGCTCACCATGCTTCGGATTTCAGCCTTCATCAGGCTTAGAGAGTGCCTTATTTTGGTCCATTATTCATTCTTTGTTAAGGGTCTTAGGCCATTTGATGAATGGTTTTGGTACTTGTTTTGTAATCCTTCAATTTACCGTAAAATTGCATGTTTGTTTAGGCTTGCTTAGCCACTGATTTGAGTCTTCATCAGGCTTAGAAAGTGTCTTAGAATTGTCTATTCTTCATCTTTTGTTAAGGGTTTAAAGTTGTTTGATGCTTGCCTATGGTACCTCATGTTGTAGCCCCTTATTGGCTCATTTTTGCATGCCATTTTGAGCATATCTACACACTGAATTAGAGGATCTCATCTACTGTAAATATGCATGTTTTTGGCCCCTCTTCAATTTTGTAGAACTGATTTTTCTGGTTTGAGCATTGTATATACTACTTGCTTTGTAATCCCTCTCTTTTCCCCGTTTTCGCAAGCTATTTTTGCCATGCTTGTGGTTGTTATTTAGCCTTGCTTTGTACTGAAAAAATGCCATATTTGGGGCTGCCTTGCTATTTTTTTGCTGTCATATATCAATTTTGCATGTTTAGCATAGCCGTAGGCCATTTCGGGTACTTAGAATCACATTTCGGGATGATTTCATGCATCGGTTGTCATTTCGTATCATTTCGGGGCTGTTTTCCCCTTTATTTAGCTGCTGAAATTTGGTTTGCATGCTTGCATATCATTTCCCGTGCCATTTCATGCCTTCGGGCCATGCCTCGGTTTGCGTGCCCGTGTGCACGCATTTCGAGGCACCTCATTTTTGTCCCTCGGCAGCTCGTGTGAGTGCGGCTGAGGCCCTCTCATGTTATTGTAAGTCCAATTTGCATTTTCATACATTTTCATGCTTAAACGCATTGCCTCGGTTTGCGTGTCCGTGGGCATGCACTTCGAGGCACCTCCGTTTATCCGACGGCATCTGATGTGAGTGTGGCTGAGGTCCACTCATGTTAGTGTAAGCCCAATTTGCATTTCCATTCCATTTTATCATTGCCTCGGTTTGCGTGCCCGTGTGCACGCATTTCGAGACAGCTTCTTTTTATCCGACGGCCTCCTATGTGAGTGAGCTGAGGCTCTCCCATGTTGGTGTAAGCCCATCGTGGCATTCCGTATGCCATTTCATTCCATTTTGTCATCGCCTCGGTTTGCGTGCCCGTGTGCACGCATTTCGAGGTACTTCGGTTTTATCCGATTTGCATTTCATATCATCGCCTCGGTTTGCGTGCCCGTGTGCACGCATTTCGAGGCACTTCGATTTTATCCGATTTGCATTTCACATCATCGCCTCGGTTTGCGTGCCCGCGTGCACGCTTTTCGAGGCATCTCATTTTCATCTCATTTTACAGCATAGTGCATACCAGGTTGTATCTTAGATTGCATTCATGTATTTTCTCGATTTGCGTGTCCGT
>JAPPVO010000059.1:60618373-60654153 GCA_030407325.1 Camellia japonica | reverse complement strand
GTCGCCTGACTTAATTGCCCCTAACCAAAATGCTTTTCTTAAGGGTCGTCTTATTTCAGATAACATTTTGCTTGCACATGAGCTTATTGAGTTTATTAGACAAAAAAAGAATGGAAGTAAAATGTTTTTTAGGCTCAAATTGGACATGAATAAGGCCTATGATCGGGTGAATTGGGAATTTTTTATTATGGTTCTTCGTGGTATGGGATTTAGTGAGCGATGGGTTCAGTTGGTGCACCAATGTGTCTCAACGGTGTCTTTTTCTATTCTGCTAAATGGTCAGCCCTCAGAGTTTTTTACACCACAAGCTGGGTTAAGGCAAGGTGATCCTTTGTCGCTTTATTTGTTTATTATTGTCATGCAAGCATTATCTGAGGGATTGGACCATTTTGCACAACAGGGCAAGCATTCACCTCCAATTTCCCATTTAATGTTTGCAAATGACTATTTTTATTTCCGCAGTTTATGGCGGAGGAGATATGGTGTTTGCAATGGTTGTTAAATGTCTTCTGTGAACAAACTGGTTTAAGGATTAATCTTAATAAATTAGAGCTGTATCAAAGCCCCAATTTTCGAGCTAGGGAAAGGTATATATTGGAATCTATTTTCCGGTTTAAAGTGGTATTGAACCTAGGAGTTTATCTGGGGACGTTCCTGGATTTTTTGGGTAAATCCAAATCTATGTTGTTTAAGTCTTTGCTGGACAAAATCAATAGGAAGTTGCAGGGGTGGACATGCCAGTTGTTAAATTTTGCAGGTCGTTGTATTATGGTCAAACATGTGTTACAAGCTATTCCTATATATCTTTTGTCGGTTTTCAAAATGCCTTGCAGAATTCTACAGAAAATAACGGCTACTATTCGTCATTTTTTATAGCAATCAGATAGAGGACAAGGTGTGATATGGAAAAAATGGGATAGTTTGTGTTTAACTAAGAAGGGGGTGGGCTTGGATTTAGAGATTTGGATTGTTTCAATCAAGCACTGTTAGCAAAATAGGCTTGGTGTTTAGTGTCTAACCCTATGTCTTTGTGTGCCAAAGTGCTGTTAGGTAAGTACAGTTTTCAAAACAACTTCCTAGAAGTTGGTTGTTCAAAGGCAGTGTCTTGGGGTTGGAAAAGTGTCATTTGGAATAGGGAGTTGTTGAAGGAAGGATTGATGTGGAGGGTGGAGGATGGGAGATGGGCAATCTATAAATCCTTTTGAGGATTCATGGATATCAGGGAAGGTTAATCCAGTGAGAGGGGTGGGGCTCTCTCAATATTTGCCCAATTTGATAGATTTTCCAAATAATTGTTGGAGAAGAAATTTAATTAAATGGTTGTTTCCAGAGAGCGTCGTCCAGTCTATTTTAGGCATACACATTCCTTTGTCTCTTGTCCTGATAAGCTGGTATGGACCAAAACTAAGGATGGTATGTATTCGGTTAAATTGGGCTATTGGGTAGCTATTAGTCGAAGACAAGAAGGGGATAACGGGGTTAATAAGATTGATCCTTTTGTTTGGAAAAATTTGTGGCAGACTAAAATACCTTCTAAATGGATTTTATTTGTTTGGAAGTGCCTTCACAATATTGTCCCGTTGCATAGGCAACTTAAAAGAAGAGGTACACTGATTGATACGTTATATGTGAGGTGTGGTCGTGCTGATGAAACCTTAGAACATCTTTTTTTTGAATGTCCTTGGTCCCAAAGAGTTTGGAGGGGTACAGTTTTGGGGTTGGATTTTTCTCAAGGGTGTCCGGTTGGGTTTAGTACATAGTGGATGGAATGGGTTTGGAGTGTTCACGAAGAAGAAATAATAGTTGATGAACTTTGTGTTTGGAATGGGTTCGGAGTGTTCAGAGAAATGATAAGGTTTTTGAATATGAACACATGACAATAGATCAGACTTTGTGTTTGGCTAATGAACTTAATATGCAATGGAACAATGGAAGATGGAATGTTGAGGATGTTATAATGGAATGTTGATGAACTTTTCTTCTCAAAATTGTTCTGTTAGTATTAATAATCTTATGGCACATGATGATTTCCATTTATTTACCTGTGTGGTGGATGGAGAATGGAAGCAGGACACTGGAGCAGCTGGGCTGGCATGGATGTGTTTTGATGATGCTCAAGACAAGGTGTACCAACAAGTGATTTCCATTCGGTTATCCTCTCCATTACTAGCAGAAGCCAGAAAGAACCTTTTTGGAGGCTACTAAATGGGCTGTCAATATAAAGATTCAATGCCTCGCTATATTTACAGATTGTAAGGTCTTGGTAGATTGTTTTGGCAAGAAAAAGGTGGAATGAAAGGTTGATTTAGTTGTTAAAGATGTTTTGGCTTTAAGTAAGTATTTTCGATTTCTATGTGTCACTAAAGTAGATAGGTTGCTGGTTGATCCAGTGCACCAACTTGCAAAATCTGTAAACTTTTTATCTGATGTTTAATACAGTCTGTTTTGCTTGTGCTCAAAAAAAAAAAAAAAGAAAAAAAAAGAAAAAAAAAGAAAAAGAAGTTACCATACAAAAATGATCATTAAATCTTATTATTTTTTTTTTTTTACTTATAAATAAGATCTTTCATTTTAAGGTTTGAAAATAGGAAGAAATGAAATATTATTTGCCTTGTTATTTTCTAATAACTAAAAAATATGGTTGATGTATTATATATACATGTTTATTTTTTTGAAGTAATGCATTAAATATAAGGGAAA
This sequence comes from Camellia japonica, assembly GCA_030407325.1. Classification (NCBI taxonomy): domain Eukaryota; kingdom Viridiplantae; phylum Streptophyta; class Magnoliopsida; order Ericales; family Theaceae; genus Camellia; species Camellia japonica. The sequence goes on along the minus strand of JAPPVO010000059.1, from coordinate 60,651,453 downwards.
TTGCACACACACACATACATAAAAATAAAATAAAATAAAAAAGGGTAACAGATACAATAATTTGCCAGACAGGTGGGAATGTAGAATATTTGTATTAGACATGAAAGCTTAAAAAAAAAAAAATATTGTGCCAATTACATTATTACCCTCTTTTCTACCTCTCCTCTCTTTTCCTTTCTTTTCCTTTCTCCGACTTGTTATACCTAATTCGATGCCGGCATCCCTTTTCACACCTTCCTTATCGCTGCCAAGTACTCTCCCAACCTCTACCGCCCTCTTCTGTCTTTCCCCCATCTTCTTCTCTCTTCCTTCCCTTTTCTCTCTATTATCATCCTCTGCAAACCCTAATCTCTGGTGCCAACATTATAAATTTATTTCGTCATGTTCAGTAGAAGAAAGTGTTATATTTCATTTTCTATTTATAAGTTTATTTTAAAATTTGTAAATTAAAAATTTTCACTTAAATATTTCAACATTATAAATTTAAATTAAGTTTTTTCGTTATTTACTTTGTATCTATCAAACAATTCATTAATTAGAACGCTATTTATGATAGTGTATCTTTTTTCTTTTTCTGGTAAACATGGCTAAGATCAATATTGTTTTAGAGGTAACTATTTGTATTATTTAAAACTTTATTTATTTATTAAATTGACATTCTTATCAGAATTTTGCAACATTTATTCATAAATCTCTCTAAACTTACTTATATTTCACTTAATTTAAAAATGGTGTCTCAAGAAACTCTCTCTCCTGAACAACGTAACAATGGCAGATCCCTTAAGGAAGATGATCACCTGGTGTGCAGCACCAAGAAGGTTAAGAGCTCTACGACTGAGGAAGGAGATCAAGAGATAGAAGAGATATTGACGCCACCCGAGGCAAATCAAATGAATCAAGAGATGGAAGAGATTTTGACACCACCTGAGGCAAATCTAAAGAAATCTTTTAAGCAAGCTCTCCACTAATGATGAATTTCTAATTGATGAAGAAGATAATGAGATAGTTTCAGAGGATGAACAAGAGCACACACCAGATACAAGTGTACCCAAATCAAACTTCCCCGACAACTAGTGAGGGGATGCCGATGATAACCTACGCTGTGGGTATTTATGGAAACCCAACTCAAATTCATGAGTTTTTTCTTTTTTTTCTTATTTATTGGATAGGGTAAGTTATATTCTTTAAATATCCATAAGGGATACCCACTAATTTCTCCATATGTTTTTTTTTATTTTTTAAACCAAAACTAAATATACATTTAATTTTTTTATTTATTTTTTCAGGTTCACAACTAATTAATTTTTTTTTTTTTAAGATTCACAATCAAAACTAAATATATATTTAATTTTTTTTCTTTTATTTATTTATTTATTTATTTTCAGGTTCACAACCATTTTTTTTATTTTTTTTATTTTTTTTATTTTTTAAGATCCACAACCAAAGCTAAATATACCTCTAATCTTTTTTTTATTATTATTTTTTTTATTTTTTAAGGTTCACAACCATTTTTTTTTTAATTTTTAAGATTCACAACCAAAGCTAAATATATATTCAATCTTTTTCTTTTGTTTTATTTATTTATTTTTTTTATTTTTTAAGGTTCACAACTATTTTTTATTTTTTAAAGATTCACAACCAAAGCTAAATATACATTCAATCTTATTTGATTTTATATTTTATTTTATTTGGCTCAACAATAAAATCAAATAGACTTTAATTAGCATTGTTACATTATTCTTGTCAAATTTTATGCATATCTAGAATTTTTTAAATTTATTTAAAAAAATTAAGGACACTGTCTAGTGCAAGTTTCGGTTTGCTTTTCTCTGTTATTTTATTTTGTTATGTATTGTAATTTTCAGAATGGTTTGCTTGTTTTGAAATTTCAATTAACGAGTATGAATCTATTTGTTTTATGTTATCACACAATTTATATATATAAATGTATTTGAAAATAGGGAAATTGTAGAGAATCGAAACAAGCATGAGTCGTGATTGGTTAGAAAAGATGGGTACAAAGATTTATTTGCTGGAAAAACAAAAAGGGGATACAAAGTCTTACTAAATAATTTTTTTTAAATAAAAGAATTTTTCTTAGTTATGAACAGATTTAACTGAAATTAGATTGTTTCCCAATGTTATGCTTCATTTATTTAGATAGAAAAAAAATTTTAATGAAAAATATTTTTTATAAAAAAAATTAAAAATATTTTTTTTTTATATTTGGTGGTGGTGGTGATGGAACGAAGGTGAAAGTAGAGATTGTGACATAGTGGTGGAGTGATGGCGGCAGTGATGATGGTAGTGGCTATGGTGATGGTAGTGTGATAGTGAATGTGAGAATAGTGGTGATGGTGTTGTGAAATTAGTAAAAATTTAATTGAAAAAATATTTTTTGTTTTTTAAAAGTGAAATTAGTAAAAATTTAATTCGTGAGGGACTAAAGGAAGAAGATAGAGGATGGATTGGGTGTGGTAAGGCATAGATATCTTAAAATGAGTGGTTCAGATTTGTTAAAAGGTATAATTAGATTTTGGATAAATTAAAATGAATGGTTCAAATTTGCTAAGAGAAAAATGGTTTAATGTCTAAAATGTCCGTGGCTAAGAGATCAACAAACAATTCCTTATTTATGCCCTGATGCAATTTAATATGGGTCTTATAACACTTTCTTCAAACAGGTTCTTTCACATTTTATCTCTTCAAACAGACTCTTATAACATTGTAAACATGTTCTTATAATATGTAGGGGAAAGAGTGAGGGTGAGAGAGAGAGAGAGAGAGATGGTTGTAATTTTTTTTTTAATCTTTCACGTTCTTTCACATTTTTTATTTAATTACTAAAACTTATTTGATTGTCTCAAAATTATATATTTGATTATTATAAAACAAACTTTTTAATTAATTAATTAATGTGTATTTGATTTTGTTGTTGAACCAAATAAAATAAAATAAGATTGAATGTATATTTAGTTTTTGTTGTGAACCTTAAAAAAAATAAAAAAATAAGTTGTTAACATTAAATATATTAAAAAAGAAAGAAAAAAGATTGAAGGTATATTTAGCTAAAACCTTAAAAAAAAAAAAATTAAAAAAAAGGTGGTTAACATTAAATATATTAAAAAAGAAAGAAAAAAAATTGAAGGTATATTTAGCTTTTGTTGTGAACATTAAAATAAAAAAATAAAAAAAAAGTTGTTGTTAACATTAAATATATTAAAAAAGAAAGAAAAAAGATTGAAGGTATATTTAGTTTTTGTTGTGAACATTTAAAAAAAAAAAAAAAAGTGGTTGTTAACATTAAATATAAAAAATAAAATAAAATAAAAATAGGGATTAAAGTGGGTGGGGAAAATCCAAACCCATTAGGAAATGGGGAGGGTGGTACCCATGGGGAATGGGGAATGGGGAAAATTTATTATAGGGGAATGGGAATGGAGAATTAATATCCACCCCATTAACCCCCATTGCCATCCCTACTAGTGAAATCAATTTGCAAACCATGGAAGGACTACCTCATCATCTGTCTTATTGGGAAAACAGTGGGTTTCAAATTCCTGATAAACAAATTGAAAAAGATTTGGGGACTACAGGGTGATTTTGAGGCCACAGATCTGTGTCTTGGCTTTTTCTTGGTAAAGTTTGAAATGTTGGTTGACTGCAATAAAGTTTACACTGAAGGCCCTTGGATAATCATAGACCATTACCTAACAGTCCGTAGGTAAGAACATGACTTCAAGCCGTCGGAAGCGAAAGAGGTTGCAACATCACTCTGGGTAAGGTTCCCACAACTCCCAATTGAATACTATAATGAGAAGGTACTGTATCATATTGCCAAAGTGATAAGTAAACCCCTAAAAGTGGATTTAAACACAACAATGCCCATAAGAGGTAGATATGCATGACCTCACGAAGCCTCTGGTTTCTAGATTCGCCATAGGTAATACATACATAGTTGAATATGAACACCTACACTACTTTTGTTTTGCTTGCGGAGAGGTTAGTCATCGGAAATAATACTATAACCTTAAAGTAGTGTAGACACCGACACTAACACCGGCACCGGCACCGGCACTGGCACCGGCACCAGCAAGCCAAGGAGAAAGAAGCAACAACATAGTAGAAAGAGCTGAATAGACCATAATAGCTACATCATTAAGCCCAAAAGAAGATCTGAGACAAAAGGGGGAGGCAAAATTTGGTCCATGGATGCTTGTTAATAGGAGAACCTGAAAGCCCATGGGGAATAATCGAAATCTAGGGCCTACTGTAACAACCCCGACCCATGATTAATGTTAATCCATGTTTAATTATGCCTAGTGAGTAATTAAAGTGAAATTTTGCATCATATGTTACCTTATTTGTGTTTATATCTGTTTAACGTAGAAAGATCTAGTCGTGTTTTCGTTTCGGTTTGTGAATTGAAGGCCTCATTGGCATCTAATTCAGAAATTAACTTGATGTATGTGTTAATTAGAATTTTTAGAATTTTATGGTAGATTCAATTGAAATTCGATTCGGAACGACTAAATTAGATTAATTTAATGCCCACTTATTTAGCCTTAATTAATTATCTTCAAGTGAGCCTATATAAGGCTTCTTATATGCCTTTATTCTTTCTTTCTTCTTCATTCAACATATTTGAGCTCCCTCATACAAGCAAAACGTGAGAGAGTGAAAGAGAGAAGACAATTGAGATCAAAAGTTGGGATATGAGAGAATTGCCAGGAAGTATTGGAGATTTGCAAAGAATTTGGGAATTGAAGCTCTCTCACTTGTGCAATTCAGACTCTAGGTAAGAGAATTAGCCTTTGATCTTGTAATGTAGTTGATTAATGTATGAAAACAAGTGAATTAAGTGAATTCATGTAGGAATTGAGCTAGAATTGAAGAAAACTAAATCATTCCATACATAGATGCATATTTTCTCACATTTTGGGTTTAATTTCCAAGAATTCTCTTATGCATGTCTTGAATTCACCTTAATTTTGGGAAATGATCAAGTTTCATGTTATTTTGTAGTATTTGATCATGTTTTGAGAAGCTTAAGCTCAAAGAAACTCATGCATGTCATGTTCATGGAGCATTCACAAATTTTAAGTTGAATTTTTGCACAATTGGCAAGCTATTGGGCCATGAATTCTTGAAATGATCCTTAATTCATGATGTTTTATGAGTTTCTAAGTGTTTCCTCAAGTTTGGACCTAGAAAAATTGAGTTTGATGCTTTAAGGTTGAGTTTTGAACTTGGAGAACAAATCTGGAAATTCCAGAATATACACCTACGCTCGAGTGAAGGAATCCACGCTCGAGCGACCACTCTGAGTGCATGTACTTCCACTAGAGTGACCAGAAGTCCGCTCGAGCATGAAATGCATGCTCCTAGAAGTTCATGTGTTTTTGCAGATCGCTCGAGCGACAAAAGTCATGCTCGAGCGAGGGTCTGAGTCTCACACTCGAGCAAGGATCGAGTGTCCGTCGAGCGTGAAAATCAAGCAACCAGTACTTTTTAAAATTTACAGAGCACTCGAGTGTGGAAAGTTGCACTCGAGCGTCCCCCCACATATTGCATGTCCACTCGAGCGGGGGACGCTACGCTCGAGCGGGGACCCTGTTTCAGAAAATTTGACCAAGTGTTTCAAATGCAATTTTTCTCCATTCTCATTCCATCCTAGGCGTTCCTAGGCCATGATTAAGACTCAATAAGAGGTTAAGATCTAGAAACACGCTAGGAATGGAATGAAAGAAGTTAAGTACCAACCGAGTGTATGTTTCATTATGTGTTTCTGCTATGTACGTGTAGGTCACGAGCAACAAGACGTTTGATTTGCCCATTCTGTCTATTTACGTTGAAGCCATCGGTTAATTGTGAGTAATAACTCTATAAAGTTATGTTTAACTTTAATTATTTTTTGATAATATGAAATGATCAGTTTTCCTGGATTGCTATGTTTTGTGTAAATGAATGATCGCCGGAATTTCTAAAACGTATTCGTGGCATCCATAGCATCATGTGATATTTTGCGTCCCTTTATGGGTTATCGGAATGCCTTTATGGCTGTCCCTTTATGGGTCATCAGAATGCCTTTATGGTCGTCCTTTATGGGTCATTGAAAACGTCTCTGTGCACATGAGTCATCGGAATGCCTTCACGGCTGTCCCTTGTGGGTCATCGGATTTATTAACGCTAATGGATGTGCCACATACTATGATGTGAAATATATGAATTTTGAAAATGAATATGCATAAGACTCTGATTTCTCATTCTATGATGGACATCATTCATTAAAACCCCCTTACCTTGTTATTATTCACTAGGCTCCAGCTCACTATTTATAATATGTATGTAGGTGACCAGGCGCAAGACCAGCCCCAGAGTTGATGGCCTAAGACTCCGTTTTGTCAACCACCCTTTTGCACCTCCCGAGGAGGTTCCTGATCATGTCAAATCCCCTAGCTATGTTTTTGTATTTAAGGCTTTGGCTCTTTTGTTTTTAATTGTGGACAAATCCTTGCTTGTATGTATAGTATATGGAATGACGTGTATTAACTGTATTTTTTTGTTTTTGTTTTGACGTCACACGTATCTTTTTGAAGTTTAAGAATATCTGTTTCATCTATGTCTTTACAGCTCAATAGACTACGTATATCTCTGTTTATTACTTCTGTAGGCCCTAATGATACATTATTTTGTTAAGAGGCCTTCTGGCCGGTTACGACACTAAACCCATGGGGGCGGGTTTGGGTCGTGACACCTACCATGAATAAAAAGCCCAATAACAGATTTGGACCACTTGCTAGCAAACATACCATGGATGACACCAGTGACAAAGCTAAAGGCAAAGAGGTCCAGGTGGTCCAGTTCACAAACCCCTCCAGAGCATCATCAAGTGAAGCCCACATACCTTCTAAGCTTGGATTTGTGGCTACTAGCCAAAAGAAATATACCACTGAGGTGAGCCATCTTCCTTCTAGCTCAAATATGTCTACTCAAATGTAGGTTTGCCATGTGAAGCCTACCACCGCTTCAGAGCCTAGAACAAAGGAAATTTCTAAAATGGAGTCAGAAGTTCTGATGAATGAGCTGGCTCCCAATAACTCATCATCTTCCTACCCTCCTACCTCCTCAGCACCAATTATAGCTACATCTATGCATTCATCACATACATCTGCTCATCAAGAAGATCACACTTTGGCCTTCCATTTTGTTGCAAATACTAAACCCAATAAGAAGCCCCCAGGTCCTAAATATGAGCGACAACATCAACGACGAAAAAATGGAGTTGCTGGAAGTGCAGCTATTCAAGATGTCACATAGTGCGGTGGGATCATACCTTGAACTTGCGAGTGAAGCAATTCACCAAGTAAGCATCATTTGGTGGATAGAAGAAATCATGTTGAATATTGATCCCAGATAGTAGAGCATAGTAGGAAGGCCACATCAGGCGATACAGATGGCAGCCTTGAGATTAACTGCACTGAACCAAAAAATAGTGCGTGACATGGCTGGTTTGAGTTACTCAGAACCGCTACCAGATTTCCTAATCGTTTATCAATGACTATCATGTTATGGAATTGCCGGGGAGTCGACAACAAAACCTTCAGAAGGAATTTCAGGGAAATCACCAGAACCCAGAGGCCTAACGTGGTTGCTCTCTTTGAAACTAAAGCCTCATTTGGGGAGTAACTATTTTAGCCAAAAAGTCAAAAAGTTACTATAAATTGTTACATCACTCTGTTTACTTTTCTGCACATCTTTTCGTAAAAAGCCAAAAAATTACCAAAATAGCTTGTTTCTAAAGAAGGCCTAAGGTATTGTTTAGTTCAATGGGTTTATTTTTGAACAACGTGGGATACACTACATCCACCATTGTTGATCCCGTGGGAAGAGTTAGAGGAATTTGGCTCATTTGGAACCCTACACAAGTCTCAGTCAGTGCTTTTGTAGCCAACCAGCAGGTGATTCAAGCACCAGTTAAAATGGAAGATTATGAGAAATGGGTATTGGCTGCAGTCTACGCAAGCCCCAACATTAGGCTTGGGCAAACCTTATGGGATGATCTGGAGGACACTGCTAACTCTATATCTAAGCCTTGGCTTGTTACTGGAGATTTTAATGAAATAAGTGGCCAGGATGAAAGGATAAGCTTTTTCCAGAGCAATCAACAGGGTCGGAGCCGAAGATTCTTGGACTGTATCAACCGATGTGAGCTTATGGACCTTGGCTGCATTGGGCCTAAATTCACCTAGACTAACAACAGGAAGGGATTAGCTCACACTATGGATAGGCTTGATCAAGCACTTTGCAATGTTGAATGGAGAACAACATTTCCAAAAGAAGTACTTAGAAACCTCCCTCGGACCTATTCAGACCACTCTCCTCGCATTGTCTACACGAAAGGTATAACTAAACTGCCTCTTTGTAATCGTCCTTTTCGTTTTGAGACGGCTTGGCTTTCACACCCCTAGTACAGAGATGTTGTTTGTTCCTCTTGGAAACAGGATTTATCCTTGAGCAATAAACTTCATCAGGTTGCTGTTGACTCCCTTACTTGGAATAAGGAGATTTTTGGCAATATTTTTAAAAGGAAAAGGTGTCTTCTTTCATGTATTGAGGGAATTCAAAAGTCTTTAGCTAACCACTTTTCCCACAACCTACTTTTGCTTGAAAAATACCTGATTTGCTAATGCAACAAAACCCTCCTACAAGAGGAGATTCTTTGGTTCCAAAAGTCTAAAGTCAATTCGATTACTCAAGGTGAAAGAAACACTAGATATTTTCATGTGTCTACTATTTCCAAAATGAAGAGACTGAAAATTGATTCTCTGCGTAATGAGATTAGGGGTTGGATTATGAAAGCCCAAGCCGTTAGAGACTATATTCAAGATCATTTTAAATGTATGTTTCAAGCTGAACTTGTGGTCAAGCTTAGCCATTGGTATAATATAGCTTACCATACCCTATCTCATGATAAGAATCACGGGATCTCTAGGGGGATTAGGGGTGTACACGGGTTGGTTCGGGTCGGGTTAGACCCCTATCTGCTACCAAACCAAAGTAATTCAGGTGGATGAAAAATCAACCGTTGCCGACCAGATTTGTTGTCGAAACCGCCCGTAGATGATTTTCGGTTTAACGGTTGGGTTCGGATCAGTTAGGCGGGTTGGGCCTTTATGAATTAATATTATTTTTAGCCCATTTAACATTCAAATAACCCAATTTTATAATTTAGTTATGTTTTTATATGGAAAATGGCCCAAACAACCCTTTCTATAGATAAGCCCATTAAAAAAAACATAATAACTTATTTAAAATCAGTCCAAACAACCCATTATGAATAAAATAAATAACTTGTAAAATAAGTCCAAGCATAAACAGCCCAAACTAAAATATTTCATTCATCCAAAAATAAAAAAATAATTTGGCATACTAAATGACTAACTCAAAAGTTTCATTCATCCAAAAACATAAAATAAATTGCATACTAATCTGAAGCACTAGGAATAGAATTTGTCCAAAATACATAAAATGCAATAAGCACTATTGCCAAAAAAATTCCAAGTGCTGCCTCCATCCACATTAAAACTAACAAAATAAGCTAACTACTTAGTTTGTCACTATCCATTTTCAGTCTATCATAATTACAGTAATCCATCGAAACATTCACAAGTATAGTAATCCCAATCACTATCCATGTGCAAAAATATTTGTTCATAAAGTCAAAAAGAAGAGTACTGATATATGTTAATTGTATAAAACCAAAAGTCAAGCAAGTCAGTTGGTCGATCGTTCAGATGAGATCATCAGCATATGCCTAGGGTATCTGCAAAAGAAATATAATTTGAGAAAGGTAGACAGAATTAATAGAGAACAATGAACAAAAATAGTAGAAAACAAAACAAGATAAAGTGCAGTGAGTAGAAGCATAAAGAAATGTGTACCTGCTTGATGCTAGGAGCGAACGCTAGCCTGCGGTCCCTCTTCTCGATATACTCAAGCGGGATCTGTTCGATCACTCCATCTAGACGCATATACATGATCTTAGTGGGAATCACGGGAAACCCAAGAATGTGAGCAACGACAGAGGCACCTCTAGCAGGGGCATCGCCAACCGCAGCAGCAACAGCAACCTCTGGAACAGCGCGAACCACGCCCAGGGTAAGATGCGCCATCAACCAAGTATGTAAAAAGGTGGTGAAGTCACTGGGCTTATGATGACGGTCGTCATCCTCTCCAACATCAGGAGGACGATCTGAGGATCGTCCTAAAGCTCATTAACTATCCTCATGACTAGAGGAGAAGGATGTGGAATGTCGGGGTCAGTGACACCTCGTGTCTAGCAAATGAACCTCTCCTCCAGGTAGTAGGCCCAGCTAAAGGGGCTATCAAACAGAGTCTGCATGGTGGAGGCATGCCATACAACGACATAGGTCGTTCTCGACGCCTGGGGAATACCTGCCCAAGGATGCCAATCAACTTGTGGAAGCAGACGTCAGATGTGAGAAATCTAAGCAGTATGAAAATGACATTGCAATATGCAACAGTATGAGAATGACCGTGTAGTATCCTTACAGTATATAAAAGTTAGAGGTTGATATTTTGTTACCTGATCCGCAATGATCGTGTCAAAGAAGTGGCGAAAGTAAGAGAAGTCTCGATCTACGCAGTGGCAATGCTCAAATCAAGAGTTGTAATACCGGGGTGGGGTACTGATAACTCAATCAGCCTCACTAGGACCGGAGCCAGAGAGGTGAAATATGTGCAAACCCAGAGCTACAAGCAGAAATACGTGGTAGATGAATAGTTATGAACAAAGCAGATAAACAAATGAGCAGACAAACAGGAAATGCAAAACAAAGATGAGTAGGAAATGCAAATTTAAACAGAATGTAAAGCTGAACAGAAAAAGTAAATATGAGGTGTACCTCACAAACCCTCCAGTAGCCACCAAGTGAATCTGCCTTGCAGCGGGATACGGAGCTCATATAGCAGTATAAGGTGGCTAGGCCGGCGCCACCCCAATCGTACTTTGTTACCTGTGGTAGGTGCACCAGTGCCTCTAGAAGATATAACCCCATGGTATTTTTCCTGTTCGTAAATAGGGTAGTACCGAGGAGATACATAAGGAAGCTACTGGTGTACTGGGCGACCTTATCTGTAGTAATAGGCTGGGACTCAGAGAAATGATCATAGAACTAACTATACCTCACCATCCCGTGGCTGGTGGTGTTTGGGATCGCCCCGAGAAGCTGATGCTGTACGGCTCTCCACTACGTTATGTCAGGATCACATGGGATCGGGCCGCCAACCCTGACTCGCAGGCCAGTGAGCATCGAAAAGTCGTATGGGATCAGAGTCAACTCCCCGATTGATGAGAAGTGGAATGAGTTCGTAGTGTCCCACCATCTCTCCATTAGGGCCCCGTACAGCAGCGACTCGGCCCTCATCTGTATAAGCCTTGAGCAGAAGGGCCCAAAGCCGGCATCATCAACCAGTGCGCGGACCTTTGCGGGCAATCTTTCATACGAGCGTCGGATATGGATCCGTAGCTGCCAATCCTCCTAGCTATCACCTGTAAATGGGGAGTGTATGAAGCATTAACTAGTGATCTACTTGTGAGATTCAACAATGTATCAAAACAAGGGAAAGTTGCTTACCTTGGAGGCATCGACGGACAAGTGCTCCGCGGGCTCTGGCAGTAGGATGTCCTCATCTATCCCAGGGACGAGGCCCTCAAATCTCAAGATACTGCCTGGGGGGTGGAACATGTGTACGTGGTTGGTAAGTGGCCACATCAAATGGCCTGTCAATGAGGGGAGGCAATGTGAGAGCGTCTTCGGCCTCCATATCTGTGCCTAAGGCGGCCCCAATACCAATGGTGGGGTCCGGGATGGGAACTTCATCACTAGCCATGGAGAAAAGTAGAGGAAATGAAGAAAAAGTGAGGGGATGAGTGAAAATAAGTGAAAATCCCAAATTTCAAACCCTAGAAGAGAGAAAGTGAAGAAAGTTTTGGAAAATCAAAGGGGAATAAAAGGAAAGTGTGGGAAATATATAAGAAAAACCAAGGGAAAAGGTCAAACTCCACCAAATCAAGTTTTGTTCGGTTCAAAGTATAAAGGAGGGGAAGGGTTTCAAAGAAAAAATAGCGAAGGTTGTTGGGTACTTCAGGAAAAGGGGAAATCTAGAGAGAGATAGAGGTTAGAGAGAGAGAGGAGGGGGTTTTCAGATGAGAGGGTGTGGGAAAATAAGGGTTTGAGTTTTTTTTTTTTAAAATTAACATATCACGCAGAATGCCCGAAACTGCCCCTGCCACTATCGAAGCCTGGCCGGCTGTCGCGACGCCCGGCTGTGCTTCATTGAGGCTTGGCTGGCTCTTAGTGTAAACTCAGTTCAGTTTTTTTTTTCTTTTATTTTTTTTCTTGTATTATGGAGTTTTAATCTAAAAAAGAAAAAAAAAAGAGTTAAAAAAAAGGAGTTGAAAAAAGAAAAAAAGAGAGGTTAAAAAAAAAGAAGAGAGAAGAAAACGAAAAAAAAAACAGTGAAAGAAAAAGAGAAAGAGAAAAAGAAAAACAATGAAAGAAAGAAAAAAAAAGAGAACAAAGGAACAAAGGAAAATAAGAGAAGGAAAAAATGAGCGGGTAAAATATAAAGATAGGAATTTCATTCTATTCTGTTTTGTTTTATTGTGTAGGTGCATAATTTGATTTACTTGGTTTGATTTTCTTGGTCTCATTTGTTTAACTCAAAGTGTAAACTCATAAGTTGATTTGTTTTGTTTCAAAACTTTTGATTTGTTTTAAACTATTTCGTTAGGTTGTAAATTGTTTTGCCTGAATCGTAATTCATTCCGTTATTTCGTAAACAAACGATATTGTATGTACAGTTCATTCAAAGGAGTTCCAGATAAAATGAATCGTGCCACAGTAAAATCATCATCCATTTTATAACCACATTGAAACACGGTGCGTTGTGTTCATTGTTTCAACACATTGGCAAATTGGCTTTCACTTTACTACATCGCTTTGATTGTTTTGATGTTACGTATCTTTGTGTAGAATCCATGTTTCTAATTCACGCTTATGCGACTTGTTTGTTCCTTTATTAATTCATCATCTTTTCTCCTCTCGCGTGTGACATGTGAAAATTGTTTACCTCGATTAAAAACAGCGGGTGTGCCCATTGTTCACACCATCTTTCCTCCTCTCGTGTGCGACGCATTAAGATTGTACCCTCTGTTAAAAACGTCAGGTGCACCTGTTCGTTCACACTAATCTTTCCTCCTCTTGCGTGTGACACATTAGGAGTGCTCGGTTAAAAACAGCGGGTGCACCCGTTGTTCACACCATCTTTCTTCCTCTCGCGTGTGACGCGTTAGGATTGTACCCTCGATTAAAAACGGCAGGTGCGCCTATTCGTTCATACCAATCTTTTCTCCTCTTGTGTGTGACGCGTTAAGAGTGCTCGGTTAAAAACATTAGGTGTGCCCGGTGTTCACACCACATTTCCTTCTCTCTCGTGCGACACGTTTGGATTGTACCCTTGGTTAAAAATGGCAAGTGTGCCTATTCGTTCACACCAATCTTTCCTCCTCTTGCGTGTGATGCGTTAGGAGTGCTTGGTTAAAAACATCGGGTATGCCCGGTGTTCACACCACATTTCCTCTTCTCACGTGCAACGCGTTAGGATTGTACCCTCGGTTAAAAAAGGCAGGTGCACCTGTTCGTTCACACCGATCTTTCCTTCTCTTGCGTGTGACACGTTAGGAGTGCTAAGTTAAAAAGATCAGGTGTGCCCGGTGTTCACACCACCTTTCCTCCTCTTGCGTGCGACGCGTTAGGATTGTACCCTCGGTTAAAAACAGTAGGTGCGCCTATTTGTTCACACCACCCTTCCTCCTATCACGTGAGACTTGTTAGGATCTCGGTTGAGACCTCGGGTGCGCTCGATGGTTACGTTGCCTTTCATCCTTGCGACGCGAGGCATAGTTAGGTCTACACTTTCTTACATCCTTTCTACATGAGATGTAGTTTGGTTTGTGCTCCCTTTGTCCTTTTCACGTGAGACGTGTCTGTTTATTCACATCTTTCTGTGTGAGACACGGAGGGATTTATTTTGCTTTGATTTACATTTTTGTTTAAACGTTGCTTTCTAGTTTAGATTGTAGCGTTGTTTTATTGCTTCATTTACGTTATGTTTCATTTCATGATCATAAGTTATTTGCTGCGTTTCATATTGCGCTTTGCCCTCGAGTTCAATCTTTGCATTTATGTCTTGATTTCTTGCCTAAGCCTTTCGGCCTTGTCAAATGGGTCGTTTTTGGGCTTTGACATTCACGCACGTCACTTTATGACTTTGAGCTTTGTCAAAGAGGGGCAACTGTAGACACCCTATTTTTGACCGCCCGCAAGGCTCAAACGCTTTGCCCGGTACACTCGATGTTGGAAGTGGTTTTGTGCGTGGTCCGAGGTCTCAATGAATGAGCCATGTTTAAGCTCCGAAACAATACCAAACCTCCCATATTCCCATTGATTATACCCAAGAAATCCATTTTTACACATTGTGCCACCCTATGCTAAGTTTGAAGCAGAAAAATAGGGGAACACATTGAGGGCCGGCCATGGCTATTGAAGGCTGGTCGTGCCTTAGTAGCGAAAAACACTGTTCTGGGCGAGAGCTCACCAGCTGTCCATTTTTGAAAATATTTATGACCCCTCTTGCTCAAATTCTATAAAAACGACCATATATCTCTGTTTTGAGAGTTGAAAATTTTCAAAAAAGCCTCTACACCTTCTTGAGAGCTCTTTCTTCTCCTTTTTCTTGTGCAAGCAACACTTTAAGCAAACCTATCACCTTGACTCTATATCCATACACCATATATACCTTCACACCTTAGCATAGGAACCTTGGTTGAGCCTTGAACACCATAATTCAAGCTTGAGAGTGTGTTGAGACTTAGTTTGATTCATAAGCAAAAGCTCACTTCTTTGAGAGGTATAAACTTGTCATTCTCACTTTCACTTCTTGTTCTTTCATTCACTTTCTAGTTCTTGTAGTTTTATGTTGTTTTGATTCTCTTCCAAGTGTTGAGTTTGGGTTTAGAGAGCTACAAAAAGGGTAGAGAGAGTTTACACTCTTTCTTATATCTTTACCTATAGCTCAAACCCTCACTTTTACACTCTTTTTCTTTGCCTTCTAAATTGATTTTCAGAGTTAAAAAGAGGCTAAAAATCATGCTTTGAAGTGTCAAAAGTGGAGGGGTTAGCCACCCCTCTTTGTTCTTGTTTACTAGCCTTGTTTTCTCTGTTCGTTGATTAGCTTTTTAGGCTCTTTTCATACAATTTGAGCCACTATTTTTCTATCTCTTAAGGGTTGTTTTGGGGCTATCCTAGTTTGTTTAAATAGTTCATGCTTTAATTAGCTTGGTTGTTGTCTCATAAGTTTGCCTACATAGTTTGTTGTATATCGCTCTTAGCTTTTCTTTAACTAACTTCCATGTTTAAAAACCTCATTTTAATAATCAAATTGCCATTCATTTCTTTCATTTGAGAATTATTTCAACCGGTTGACGGTTATTCAAAACGTGAACTAGCGATTTATGCTTAATGGCTTAATCTCTACGAAGGTTCATTGCCAATGGTGTAGTCTCTTTTTCATGTTGAGAATCACCTCCCGTTTGACATATTTCTCACTTAGTGGACGTAATCTCTAGTGGACGTAACAATCATCTTGGACTTAATGGATTAAAGGATGGTGAAGACTAATGAATTTGGCTTAAAATGAACTAACCCATATAAAGAAAATGAGTTATATTGCCTGGGGTTCGGCCAGACGTTATGCCGAATCCATTGTGTTATGGGTTGTCTCACATCAATTCATGATGTTTTGATGAACCTCAAAGCATCTCTACCTCTCTCTTTGAGTTCACTCTATGATAGAAGGGAATGGTGGTTGTTGTTCATTGCATTTATTGATTTTTGTCCAAATTATACCCGAAATCATCAAGCAATCAACTTGCTCATTGATGGTTTTGGAAACGATTCCAACATTCTCTCGAGGCTTTTCCATGACAGAGAAGTGTAAAAGGGACAAACAAAGTTCAGAACACTCTGTCTGCACTGTTTTCACTTCATAGCACAAAACAGAATTTTGCATGAAATTGAGGCATGGCTGGCCTTCTTTAGGCTCGGCCGGGCTTCATTAAGGGCCGACCGGTCATCAATGTTTGGTCAGCAATGTATTTTGCAGAAAACAGATGGCAGTGGCTAAAAGTGAAACGGAGCAAGCCTAGGCGGACAGAGTTGTTCTTGGACATTGCGCATGCAACCCTTGTGCATCCTTGCATACATCATTATTGTTAATTAACGCTCCGTGCATTGTTATAATTAATTTATTTTAGTTGTTATAATTAGTCTTGTTAATTATTAGTGTTGTAATTATTATTATTGTTTATTTGTAATTGTTATAGCTAGTTAGCTAAATAGTTAGTGTACTTATCATGATTATCATTGTTGTAATAGAGTAGTTAGATAGTTAACTTTTGGCTTATTTATTCATTCGGTTTATAATAATTAGTTTAATTTGGATTTTCGGAGTTTGATTCGCACCCTCTTGCACGTGGGCAATTATGTAATAAGTTGTATGTCTTCCAACCCCCCATCTTTATCCTTTTTACTTATTTGCTTACAATGGTTAGTATAGGACATCATTTTTCAAAATTATCATTCTTATGCTTTACATCCATTGTCTTGCATGCATCCAAGGCTCTGCTTATCATACTAACCCAATATCCAATGTTTAAATTCATTACTTGAATATGTGCTTTATTGCATGTCTTGAATGGAATCATATGCCATGCTCATGGCCGAGCCTATAAAATACATAATGTGTGGGTTGCATTAGTCATATTGCATTAATTAGGAACATGCATATTTTTCTAATTATTTTGCTTTGTTTTGGCACGGAGTACTAGGTGAGTAATTTTGTGTTTTAGCATATCGCATGAGTGTGGGTGTACCATATCAAAGCATACTTCCATGAGGCTAATTGCTTTAAATGATATACCTGTTTGAATGCCTATGGATGAAGGCTTGTTGCTTGAATTGGGGTAGTTTGATTAAATGTCCATTTTAAGCCCACTTTTTCAAGTGGCAAATTCACAAAATGATTTCAAATAAAACACAAAATCAAATGTTCCAATTCTTACAAATTAGTCTATACCTTGTGTGCATCACATAATAAGTTAGCCTAATAAATCAGAACAAGAGCACATAATGTAAATAAAAATTACATCATGATTAGTAGAAGCCGATCTTTGATTGGGGGAGTGGGGTGCTCAATTCATGACCTTCCTCTCTCGTACCTAAGTTCTCGAGTCGAGACACTTTGGTGATAACAAACCAATGGCCTTTGGCACAAGTCGTAGGTTTCCTAAATTTTCTAAAAATATTTAGGTGATGACTCTAAAATCTGGCAAAACAGTCCATTTTTTGACATTTGATTCAAATATTGATTTTTTAAAAGAATTGCCAGATTTGGACTCTTTTTATGTTTTCCCTGTTTCACACTGCACTTTGTGAAATTAGATTCAGGACTACGAGAGTCCGAACTGTGGGGCTATTCGTCTTTCGAAAGGAGCACGAAAAGTCAAGCCACATATCTTGCAAATAGATTTTATTAATTAAGTAAGAAGTAAAAATTAAAGATATAGAATTAACTTTACCAAGCCAAACTAGAGTGTGATAATATTTGAACTTGGGTTTGAGGTTGATGCCAATTCAAAAAGAGCTACGAGCAGTAGAACAATTAATTTAGATTTAAAACAATGGTATGTTGTATTTAGTACAAAACATAAATATAAAAATAAATCAAAAAATTACCTGCAAGGTCATATTGTTCAAGTTCTACCACATTATCCATTGTCTTCCGAAGAGAAATATGAATTGTGCTTTAAAGCCAATTCTGTGTACATATCAGAGCCTCTACCATCATTGGAGATAATGAACTACGAAATGGGTCTAGAATGCGTCCTCCTGTACTAAAGGCTAATTCAAAAGCTACTGTAGAGACGGGTATTGCGAAGACATCACGTGCAACTTGGGACAACACTCTATACTTGGAAGAATTAACTTTCTACCATCCCAATATATCAAACTTTTCTTCATTGGAAGTTTCACACCTATCTGCCAAGTACCTATCAACCTCAAATTTATACGCACTAGAGCATTCCTCTTCCAAATAAGTATTAAATTGAGAAACAATTAATAGATGTGGATCATCACAATCATCATCAACCTTCATCGTTGATCCTTCACACACATTAGACATTTCGACAGTTACCGAATCATAAGAAGCATAATGCTCGTACAAACGAGACAGAAAATCCTTTACCTGACCTGTCCTCTCATTCACCACTCTTTCAACAAGCAATTGTGCAAAACAGAATTTCAAATACCTTAGTTTCTTCCTAGAATCAAGTAAAACAACAACATACACAAGTAAGTTGATTTTCTCCCCATTACCCCAATACTTTTCAAATTTTTCTTTCATGTTTTGTGCCATTATGGACAAAAGTTTGTCATCTTTTTTGATTAATTGCTCTATCTTAGTTTGGATGACAAACATCTCATCGAAGAAGTAATTGGAAGTAACAAAAAAAGAACTTGAAAATCATTTGGTTGCATTGTAAAAAAGTTTTAAGAACTTTAAAAAAATTATGCAATTATTCCAATCTCTTGCTATTGGAGATCTCCTTGACTTCTTTCTCCCATTTTCCCCATCCCCATCCTCATTCTCATCTTCATCTCCAAACACATGCCCATCTCCATCCTCACCCTCGCAAACCTTAAAGTAAGCTTGGTAATTAGAGTCCTCGTCCTCTAATCTCTCGAAAGCCTTTTTAAACTTTTCAGCAGCTTCTAACACTAGGTAGGTGGAGTTCCACCTAGTTGGCACATCAAGACACACAAGACTTTTCGACACATTTTTTTGTTTCTTAACACACTTCTTAAAAACTTCATATCTATTAGGAGAGGGCCTCACAAACTCGAGCAATGGATGTATAAAGCTCTTTCAAACCATCTCCCATTATAAGGTTCAGAATATGCGCACAACAACGCATGTATAAGAACTCGTGCCCCAAAATAGTCCCTTTCTAGTCCTTTGTTTTTTGTTTTAAAAACTTAATCGTGGTGCTATTGGAACTAGCATTGTCTACAGTCAATGTAAATATGTTGCCAATGTTTCATTCGAGTAAGCACATTTCAAGTTTTTAACCAACTGTCACTCCCTTGTGATCTTTCACTTGACCAAAGTTTATGATTCTTTTTTGCAATTTCCAGTCATCATCTATAAAGTGGGTTGTGAGACCCATATAGTTTAAGTAATGAATTGAGGTCCATGTGTCAGTGGTAAGGCAAATTGTCACGACCCAAACCCGCCCCTATGGGTTTAGCACCGTAACCGGCCAGTAATCCTAGATTACTGAAGGCCTGCTTACCAGTAATACAGTAAAACAGAGTACAGGGGCTTGGCGGAAGCCAATACAGTAAATAAACAATGTCCAATGAGCTGTGACAGTCTGTATGCCAAAAAGATTTTTCATACATTTACACAGAACAGTACGAAACAGTATGCATATATATACAACCAGTCAGTTCAGGGACTTAATCCCCCTAATTAACAGTACAGTGCAAACGTTCAGTCTATACAGTAATTAAAACAGTACAGTAAGGGGGGAATACTAAAACACCCCATAGCCTAAGCTTGGCAGGCTCGGAACCTCGCAGTGAGGCACATCGGTTGGCTTGACAAAACTGGGAATCTACCCCGACGCTTCTAGCTTTGATCCGGTGCCTGAACACCTACATATATATATGAGCAGTGAGCTAAAGCCCAGTGAATAACATAAAGCGTAAAGAGGTTTAGAATGAATGTCCTTACGGTAATGAAAACAGTTCATTTCAATCAATATAACAGTTGTTCGGTACAGTAAACAGTCATATGTGGTACATCCATTAGCATAACAGTAACAGTAGGTGTTAAAAGACCGAACAGTAATGATGGCCATCAGTCAGTAAACAGTAGTGGTTCCACAAGGAAACCGACAGAGATCTCTGTAACAGTAACAGTAACAGTAGGTGCTAAGGATGCCAAGGATGCCACAGTACAGTTCAGAAATAAAGGACATACACTCATTCAGTAATCAATATCAGTTCAGTAAACAGTTCAATTCAGTATTCAAAAGATAATCATTTTGAACATATCTTTACACAATTGTTACTCACAGAGTTCTGGGCTACAGTGAACTAGAGCGTCTCCTCGGGAAGCCAACCCTACACAGTTTACAGATTGAACACACACTAAGTTACACAGTTGGGAAAGATAATAACTTAATCCCTAATTTGCCTCGGTGTGGTTCTACATCTATATCCTCTTTAAGATGCCTTAAATATGCCCTAGGAATGCCTAGGATGGAAAGAGGATGCAAAGATGCACTGGAAAACACTTTACAACATTTGCTGAAAACAGGGGTCTCGCTCGAGCGTGGCTTCCTACGCTCGAGCGGACATGCAAACAAAGGAGCTCCGCTCGAGCGTCAATTCCGTCGCTCGAGCGTCAATTCCGTCGCTCGAGCGGACTGTGTGCTACAGTAAAAATGCTGGATGCTCCAAATTTACGCTCGATGGACACTCGACCCTCGCTCGAGCGTAAGACACAAGTCCTCGCTCGAGCGTGAGTTTCCTCGCTCGAGCGGACTGTGAACACATGCAAAGTACTGGATGCTCGCATTTCACGCTCGAGCGTAACTTTTCTCGCTCGAGCGGAAGGCAGAATCACAGAGTGTACGCTCGAGCGTGGACTTCCTCGCTCGAGCGTAGGCCCAAAATCTGGAAATTCCAGATTTGAGTCCAAGCTCAAAATCAAGTTTAAAAGCCAAATTTTTGATCCTCTTGGGCTAAAAACCTGGAAAAACACTTGTAAACACATAACATTACGTATTTCAAAGATCAATTTGGTAAATCAAAGCCCAAGGGTGTTTAATTAAACTCAATTTCAAACCAATATTGCAAGAACATAATCTCCAATAAACATGCAAGACTTTAAATCAATTCAAGGCTTCAAAACATGCTCTAATGAGCTCATTCTTTTCAAAACAAGTTGAAAACATGGACTTAAGCTTAATTATGAACATGCATGTAACAATTTGCCATGAAATCAACTCAAAATTCATCAATACACACATGCATGCATGAAATGAGTTCTAATTCAACATTTTAAAGCAAATTCATGACTTAGCTCCTAAAACCACTATGATCCATGCTAGGAGGAACTCAATACACAAATAGGAGGGTGGAAATCATACCTAAGTTCCTCAATTACAAGTGTAGAAGCTCAATCAAGCAAGAACTCTTCTAATCTTCTAAATTTCCAAGCAATAACACAAGATGAACTCACTTCTCTTAATGCCTCTCTCTCTAAGGTCGGTTGTGTGCTCAATATGTGGCTGATGAAATGTTGTGCAAGTATATAACAATGCTCCAATGTGTGTGAGGTAGTGGCCACTAAGGGTGGCAAAATGGTAAATAAGTCAAACTCATGTGATTTAGCTTATTTTAATCCGATTTAATCGTACCAAATCACATTTTAATTAAATACACCATAAAATCACATAAATTCTACTAATCATGGAACATCAATCAATTTTGGATTCGGCCGCCGATAAGGCCTTCAATTAACAGTTTAAACATAGAAATTGAACAGATAATCATACAGAATTACAATTCAAACAGATACAGGCAATTAAACAGATACAATTAATCGATTCAGTTTCAGATTTCAATCGGTCAGTTCAGTAAGTCAGTCAGTTCATTTACTTTCCATAATCGGTATTAACTTAGCAGTAATCGGCATTAATCAGTGATCGGTAACGAGGGTTATTACACAAATCCTACGTCCTTTCAATGTTTTCCTCAACCTATCCCTCTCATTGTTGAAAATCCCTACAATGTCTGCAGCAATGGTAACACGAGATGGAATGTTCTTAAACTTTGGTTGTGAAACGGCACAAAATCTCTTAAACCCTTCACATTCTACAAACCTAAAAGGTAATTCATCAAGCACTATCATCTCAGCAAGAGCTCTTCTTGCAGCTTCTATACTAAAGCTCGTTGCCACAAGATTAACACCCTCATCTCCATCTTTTTTGGACTGAAAAGACAAAGTTTGTTGTCCATTATTATCCACATCTCTGTGAAGATATTTTTGACAAAAAGTCAAGTGACTTAACAAGTTGCTTCTCCCATGCCCTTTCGAATCAGCTAAATACTCCTTTTGAAAATATTTACAAACAGCCCTAGTTACTTTATCTTCAGACTTGATTTTATCAAAATGATCCCATGCCCTTGAAGGTTTTCTCCCAGTACCTTTTGCACACACCTTAGGTGGTTTTCAAGGATTATCAACAGGGTCTTGGATAGTATAAGGGAGAATAACAGTAGCATCCTGGCTAGTAAGTTGATTTGGATGATCGATTAAAAAAAAAAAAAAAGAACCTCGTGAAAGATTGCTTGAACAATTTAAAAGCAATGATACAAAAACATGACAAACTTAAACAAAAATCATAACAACATTTAAAAAATAACACACATTTTGATTTTTTTTTTTAAAACCAATTCCTGAAAACTGAAAAAACAAAAAACTCAAAGACTATTTTTTGAAAACTTATAACCCAACAAATAAATATATTTGATTTGTCTAAACCAATTACAAAAAAAAAATGAAGTTCAATGTAATCATAAGTTGTAGCTTAATGTATTTTCAATCAAAACTTGAAGAAATGAGCAAAGATTCTACTTTCAATACCTTTAATTTGAATAAAGAACACATTAAACAAAACAATCAATATGAACTGAAACATTTTAAACCTTCAATATCTAACCATTTAAAAAAATACAAGTTAACTTAAGTAATTAAATCTGTCTTTTCCATGAAGGAAAAACGATTTGCTAGTCTAGTGAGTAGATCGAAAATACAAAAAAACAAAAAAAATCAGCCTTTTATAGCCAAAACAAGTTTTCTTCCCAAGTGGCCATGGTATTAGAAATAGTAGTGTTCAGATTAAGGGATTAGCAGATTCAGCTTCCAATGTGGCAACATCCAATTACTTACAAACCAAAAATAAATAAATTGTTATTGGAAACTGAAAAATTTAGCACCATCATATTCAGTTCTCATGAAACAATAATCAAATACGTATATGATATCTACCATATTTTAGCACTAAAAATGAACCAAAATCTTGAAAAAAAAAATAATGAAAAAAACCAAAATCTTGAAAAAAAAATAGTACTAATTTATTTTAAAAATCTTTTTGTTTCCATATTTGGAAAAAAGCTTTTCGCAAATCACTCTTCAATTTTCTCGAGAAAATCCGAGTTCAGAACAATATGGACAGAACTAAAAATCCAAGTTCATGTACAGAGATAGCGAGGAGAGAAAAATAGAGAGTGCGTAGGTGTATGTATGTAATGTACATGTGTGTGTTTTTACTTTTGAGAGTGAGAGAGAAAGAGAGAGAGAATAATTTGTGAGTTGGTTGGAAGGTTTGAGTAAAAATTATTAAAACAGTAATGAACCATTAACAAAAAAATTACAAAATTTTCATAAAATTGTACCTGGGGTTTGGTTGATCGTTGAGTCGAGAACTGTGAGTCATAAAATAAGGTTGCCACCGGAGGAAGATCCTAGAGAATCAAGAAAAACAACAAAGCTTTGTTATGAAACTTCAAAACTTCGAAGTTATAGGGTTTTCTTCATCAATAGCTTTGAATCAAAGAGGGTTTTCACAGTTGATCTTCAATATATAGAGTATTTAGGGTTTGAAATTAAAGATTGAGGTCAGATTTATGGATGACCATTAGAGAAACTATGGATGCATTAGGATTTCAAAGAGAGAGAGAGAGAGAGAGAGGATTCGTAAAAGAGAGAGAGAAAGAGAGAGAGAGAGGGGGGAGAGGAAAGGGGTAGGTGGTGCTCATCATCATCTATCTGCTGTTTGAGTTTTTTGAGATACAAGATGGTTTGAAATTTGTGACTGTGAGAGAGAGCATCATCATCTATCTGCCGTTTGAGTTTTTTGAGATATAAGCTGGTTTCAAATCTGAGAGAGAGAGAGAGAGAGAGAGAGAGAGAGAGAGAGAGAAAGAGTGAGACGAAAGGGGGGTTGGTGAGATCATCATGTTCTGTCTTTTGAGTTCTTTGAGATAGAGAGAGATGTCTGTAAATGTGAAGAAGATGAAGAGATAAGGGTGTTAGAAGTTGTGTGTAATCTATCAAACCAATTAGATAAATACATGTGGCACCATCATCAGAATTATGCATCATTATTAGTAATATACGGTCGGTTCCAGTTTAGTTATTTTTAATTATGTGGAACAGAAAACTGATCGAAACTCGAATTTAAATTTGAAAACAGGCCCGTCCCTGACCGAATTTAAGCTCGAAACTATACGTCATGTCTTCGAGCCAGTCTATTCAGGTCAGATTTGTCAGATAGTTCGGTTGCTTGAACACCCCTAAAGTGGATCACCAATCATGAGATATGGGAAGCCATCAAACTTATCCATGTGTTTAAAGCACCTGGGAGAGATGGTTTTTAGGCAATCATTTATCACAAATTTTGAGATGTTATTGGTGAGGATGTTTGTCTTTTCATTAAGAAATACTGCCTTGAAAAACATGTTCCCCAAGAAATCAATAAAACTCTTATCGCCCTTATCCCTCAGATTGATAACCCAGAAATTATCAAACAATTTCGCCCCATTAGCCTTTGTAATGTGTCCTACAAAATCATTGCTAAAATTCTTGTTAACAGAATTAGACCTATTCTACATGAACTTATTAGCCCCAACCAAAGTAGCTTTATCCCTGGCTACTCTACTCATGACAACATTATTATAATCCAGGAGATAATACATACCCTACACCATAGAAAATGGAAACATGAGGGCCTTATTATCAAGTTAGATCTTGAAAAGGCTTATGACAAGATTTCATGGGATTTCTTAAGAGAAATCCTTTATGAATTTAATCTGAATTCTCACTAAGTTGATCTTATTATGTCCTGTGTATCTTCTGTTAGCTTTTCACTGTTATGGAATGGTGAAACCATAGATGAATTTACACCTAGTAGAGGATTGAGACAGGGTGATCCTCTATCTCCTTACTTATTTGTTCTGTGTATGGAAAGGCTCTCCAATATGATTAGGTGTCAAGTGGGGAAAAAACATTAGAAGGGCATCAAAGCAGCTATAAAAGGGCCATCTATACCTCATCTATTCTTTGCAAATGATCTCTTCCTTTTTGCTCAAGTAGATCAAGCCAATTGTGAGACCATCATGAACACAATGTTTTGCCATATATCTAGTCAGCGAGTTAGCCTACAAAAGTCTAAAATGTTCATTTATTCTAATGTGGTTAGCAAAAAGGCTAGAGAGCTGAGTCACTACTGTGGGATAACCCTAACTCAGATTTAAGAGAAATACATAGGAGTGCCCCTCTTTCATAGCAGAGTTGAGAGAGGCATTTATAATAACATTTTGGAGAGAATTCAGAAAAAGTTATCCAACTGGAAAGCCAATACTCTCTCCTTGGCTGGAAGAACTACCATTGTACAGTCTGTATCCTTATCCATACCCTCTTACATCATGCAAACAACCAAACTTCCCCAAAGTGTGTGCAAACAAATTGACAAGCTTAATAGAAACTTTTTATGGGGGGACCAGAGTATCAAGATGAAAGTCCATCTAGTAAATTGGAGACAAGAATGCAAGATCAAACAAGAGGGAGGGCTCAGCATCTAAAGAGCTGAAGATCAGAACATAACACTCTTAGCCATCTGGACTGTAGTCCTCAAAGGTAAATATCTCCAAAAAGAATCCTTGATGGATCGGTCTATTAAAAGAATTGCTTCTCATACTTGGAGAAGTGTTGTTAAGACTAGAGAACTTTTCAAAAAATGTGTCAAGTGGACAGTGGGCAATGGCAAGAGCATATCCTTGTAGAATGATTGGTGGTGTGGAGATAACACCATTGTATCTCAATGCCTTGGTGTCCATACCTCAAATTGTATGAAGGTAGCAGATGTAATTAAGGAAGATGGGACTTGGAAGCTTGATGACATTGTGGATATTGAAAAAGCTAGAAATTCCCTAGATGTTGATTTGTGATTATGTAACAATTTTAAACAATAAATAACAATCCCAATCAAACAATCAAGACAAATCGACACAACAATTTTACATGGAAAAACCACAATTGGAGCACCTCCAATTGTGATAAAAAACCACGGGCCAAAGCCACAAAACAATCCACTAAGAAGATAAAAGGAATTACACAAGTGTACTCTCAATTACCTAGCGAATCTACGCCCGAATTGAACCAGCCCCTATATGCCCCTTCCACCACGGTCTTCACCTCGGAATTGTCTTGCCTAACGTTCAATCCACAATGCCGATGTCAAATCACGACGATGAGCCACTCCAAAATCCACCGAAGCTTCAGGTGCGAATTCTCCAGAATCCATTGAAGAACAACTCTCTCTTTTGTATAGAATAAACAAACAATATTTTGATGTATACTTCCTAAACCATGAGTTGAATACTCAATCAAACATCAAAGAAAACTAGCAAAATAGCCCCTGATATAAACCCTAATATCCAAGAAGAAGATCTGCAAGCGTAACCCTAGATTTGGAGCAACTTGAGGTTTATAGAATCTGAAATCGCGAGGTCCGCTCGAGCGGGGAAATGGATGCTTGAGCGTAAAAACACGCCTCACAGTATATTTGCAGACATGTCAAATTTCTGGAACCCAACATTCTCCGCTCAAGCGTACAAACGGCCGCTCGAGCAGACAGGCAACTTTGAATGCACTTTTGCATTTTGCTTCGAGGGCGCTGCCCCTCAACCCCGCCGTGGCGCTGCCCTGGACCGGCCAAGGGGCGCTACCCCCTGGACCCCTCGAGGTCCGCTCGAGCAAGGAAATGGACGCTCGAGCGTAAAAACATGCCTCACAGTATATTTGCAAACAGGTCAAACTTCTGGAACCCAACATTCTCCGCTCGAGCGGACAGGCAACTTTGAATGGACTTTTGCATTTTGTTTCGGGGGCACTGCCCCTCAACCCCGCTGTGGCGCTGGTCCGGACCCGCCAAGGGGTGCTATCCCCAGGACCCCTACGAGCTGACCGGGCAGCTCAATCCCCGTCATAGTCAGTGAAATGGCAAACTTGAAAGAATTAACTTCTGAAACTTCTCTGCAAAGCACAATTCGGCTTGGATTTGCATATAAATACTCATAGCCTCACTGAAATAAAAGAGTGAATAAAAGTACAACTGAAAGGAGTTTTGTCAAACGGGATTGCTGTAGACACCCCATTTTTGACCGACCTTAAGACTCAGACGTCGCCGATTGAGCGCTCGGTGATGCATATTGTGCTCGTTCTGAGGTCACAGAGTCTCGGCTGAGAGCCTTGCCTCCGGACTTCGGGACTCTTTTGTGCTTTGCCTCGGTTTGCGAACCAGGTCCTGTTTTCTCTGTTTTCCCTTCCCAAAGGGAGGGAGAGGTCTCGAAGACCATCTCTCAGTGGCCGTAGGCTACATTTCGTGGTCGTAGGCCACTATTCCCGTTTGGAGACCAGTTTCCAATTTTCGGAGCCGTCGGCCGTGTGCCTCGGTTCAGGACTGCTTAACCACCTCCGTTTGCTCCGATTTTTGGCACACACCTTGTTCCCTCTCCCTAGAGGGACACTGTGGCCCGGGAGACCACTTTTGTGGTCATACGCCACTTTTGGTGCCTAATAGTCAGTTTTCGGGGCATCCGGCTACGCGTTTTGGCCCCCGAACCCTCGTTCTGCATCGGTGTGGGTTCATTTTTGGCATGGACCCTATTTTTATTGTTAGGAAGGTGGTAGTATGGTGGAGACCACCTTTTCTTCTTGGAGACCAGCTTTCCCCGGTCGGCCGGTTTTTCTTGGCAGGTAAGTGGTCTTTCTCACTTTTGGGCCATAATTTCTAGTCTCCCATGCCATCATTGTGTTGCACTCATCTGGGAGGCCACCAATCTGGTATGGCCGACCACCTTTTCTTCTTGAACCTTTTGACCCCTTGGTCTCCCTCACTTTTGGGCCATAATTTCTGGTCTCCCATACCACCATTGTGTTGCATTCACCTGGGAGGCCACCAATCTGGTATGGCCGACCACCTTTTCAACCTGACCCTTTTGACCCCTGGTCGGCCGACCAAGGCAAGTGGTCGGCCGACCACTTGAACTAGTCGGCCAGCCATCTCCTTTTTTGTCTCCCTGAGTGCAATGCAGCTGTGCCAGCTGGGAGGCATTTGCCCCATCCTCCGAGATTTAACCCTTTTGTTTGGCCTTCTTAAGGAAGATTTGGTCCCTTTTGCTTAGCTTCTAAGAGAAGCCTGACCTTTTGTCAAGCTTCTTGAGGAAGCTTGACCCCTTTGGTCTAGCTTCCTCAAGAAGCTTGACCCTTTTGGTTTAGCTTCTTTTAGAAGCTTGGTCCCTTTGCTTGAGGCTTCTCCAAGAAGCCTTGGACCTCTTCTCCTATAAGAGAGGCCCTTCTCTTCATTTGCAAGGGTTGAACATTTTTGTTAAGGCATTTGCATACACCTCTCCATATCTCTCTACTTCAAGCTCAAATACTCCATTATTCTTGGCCATTTACACTACACCTCCAAGCACAACACCGCCACTACCATCCTAAGTACATTGGAGCTGTTTTTCAGAGGTTGACAGCTCACTTTCTTGGTCCAGAGCTTGCTGCATTGCTGTGCTACAAGGGTAAGTCATCATTTCCCTCGTTGTAGCTTTATTTTGCTTCATTCTTTAGCCTTATTTGAAAGCATTTTTGGACTTCGTCATAAACTAAGAAAAGTCTTATTTTGAGCTCCTCTTCAAGTTTGATTAAGGTCATTTTTCTGTTGGGGGTCATCTACCCCCTTGCATGATTCATTTCCTCATGTTTTGAGCTATGCATTAGAGCATTCATGTTGGCCTTGGTTTGGCCTTTTAGCCACTGAAATCCAGTGGATTTTTTGTGGCTAACATGTGTCTTTGAGCTTCAAAATCAGAGAGGGGTGACCCTCTCACCCCTTGTTCTCTTTACTAGCTTTGTTGGCCTTACAAAGGAGCCCCTATTTGCATGTTTCAAGGCCATGCTCCAGGCCATTTTTGATGAGTTTTGTGACCTGTATTTTTTTTTTTTTGGGTAAGTGAACTGTATGAACTATGTCCAGAGCCCTTTTTGCCATATTAAGTGTCTATTATGCATGTGTAGAGTAATCTTCTTCAAGGCCTTTCAAAGGGGCTTTCACTTGCATGCTTCCTAGACTAATTTCAAGAAATTTTTGGTGGGTTTTAGGACCCTCATAACCTCTTTCTAGAGGTTGTTTTACCATTTTGTGTGTCTGTCATATATGTGTAGAACAACCCCTTGTATGGCCTTCCAAAGGAGCCTATCATTCTTGCATGCATTGACTGAGTTTCAGTGGGTTTTTGGGCATATTTTGGCATGGCATACTTCTTTTTTTGGCTGGTTTGATGATCTCTCATATGCTTCATATAGTTGTAGTACAACTCATGGTTCACTAGCTTTCTTTGCATGCTTTGTTGACCCTTGATTCTAGCACATTTTGACTATGTCTTAAACTGATTTTGTGCATATTTTTTACTGCCCTAGCTCTATTTTCGGGTCTCATGGTCGAATGATGCTTGTTTTGCATGCTTGTAGTTCAATATCCATGCTTAGCCTTGAGTTTCGAGGTCCATTGCATGCATATACTGAGGTGTTTTCATGCTTTGGGGTCATTTTGCATCATATTTCAGAGCTTATGTGAATGTCATATCCTCATGTTTTCTCCTCTTTAATGTGTTTGGTTGGGGGATTTGGGGAGGGATTTGGAAAGAAAAAGGGAAAAGGTGTGTGAAACTATGTGAAACATAAGCATGTTTTATTCACATTTCACCTACCTTTTCCATTTCCCTCTCCAAATCCCTCAACCAAACACAGCATAAGTGTGCTTGAGAGTTGTGCATGAATGCCTTGCTTTCGGACCATTGAATGAGCTTCATTTCCATGCACTATGAACCCTCATTTTGGGCCATTTTCCCACTGTTTCAAACCTGCCTAGGGTCTGTTTGGGGTTAGTTTTTCCATTCGTGCATTGCTTTGTGTACCTCTAGTGTAACGCACTTCACTAGTTTCGGTATTCGGGCCATCTAGCATGCATTGGGTAACATATTTGCATGATTCGGGACCATTGTACATCATGTTTCAGAGCTGGAAAATGTATGCTTGTATTCCATATTTCATCATTGGCCATGCTTAGTTAGAGTTGCACGTTGTGCCTTAGGATCGGTCCATTGCATTCGTGCATGTTTGCATGTATTTCGGTTGTCTCATTTTCACCATGGCCACTGATGTGAGTGTGGCTGAGGTCCACTCATATTGGTGTAAGTCCATCTTGCATTGTGTATGTCATTTTAGTCCATAGCATTGCGTATGCTAGGTTGCATGTTAGTGCATTGTGCATGCCATGTTGTGTCACGTACATTGTGTATGCCATTTTAGTCCATAGCATTGCGTATGCTAGGTTGCATGTTAGTCGCATTGTGTATGCCATCTCATTGCATTGTGTTTGGGATAGGAGTTAGCCCAAACACGGAAAACGAGGGACGTTTCGTACCCGAAGTGACGGAACGTGCCTCAATTCCCGGTCGCCGACACTCCGGATTACCCATGATGGAGTCTAGGCCTTGTTGTGTTGTCATGTGCATTCATTTCACATCGAGTCGTGCAATTCGACTCCTCGACCATCATGTATCGAGATGTGTGATTGGTGGCACGAGGATCGAGGTGTGCATACATATGTGAAAATACTTTGCCATGCCCTTTCTTGCTCTCTGTTGCAGCAAACCAACAATCAGCAGCCTTCTAGAGCTTTGCACAGCATTCCGGGATTAATTGCAAACAGAGGCAAATCGGGGCATCGCAAGGAATTTCCCGACGAGGCGATTTGAGCATGCATTTTTCATCATTCGGAACAAGAGCTGAGGCAGTCCATTTGATAGCTTGCATGCTAATTTATCCGCTTTCCTAGTTAATTTTTTAATTAATTAGTGTTTTGTAATATTTAATTATTTATTCGGACTGTAATTATTTTTCGGACTGTATTTTTATTCAGACCCTCCGAGCGAGGGCACAATGTGTAATAAGTGTGCGTGTGTGTGATGGTGCACGCATTTCGAGACATCTCATTTTCATAGCATTGAGCATGCTAGACTGTATATTAGCTGCATTCCATGCATATCATGCATATTGCATCGTATTCGGGATAAGAGTTAGCCCGGGTACGGGAAACGAGGCACGTTTCGTACTCCGAGTGACGGAACGGGTCTCAATTCCCAAGTCACCGACACTCCGGATCACTCATGATGGAGTTAGGTTTTTGCTGTAGCATTCATGTGCATTCATTCTATATTGAGTTGTGCAATCCGATTCCTCGGCCATCATGCATCGGTATGCGTGATTGGTGGCACGAGGATCGAGGCATGCATATATTTGTGAAATACATTGCTATGCCCTTTTCCTGCTCTCTGTTGCAGCAAAATCAAGGATCAACAACTTTTCAGAGTTTGGCACGCATTTCGAGAAAAGTGCAAACAGAGGCTAATTGGGGCATCCCAGTGGATTTCCGCGCCAGAGCAGCCCGGCATACATCATTCAGCGGAAGCGAGGCAGCCCCTGGCTTGCATGCCAGTTTACAGTCTTTCTTAGTTAATTTGTTAATTAATTAGAAATCTGTATTATTTGGACTGTATTATTCTTTTATTTCGGACTGTATTATTATTTATTCGGACCCTCTGCGCGAGGGCATAAATGTAATAAGTGTGCGTGTATGTGATGTATGTCTTCCAACCCCACGTCTTTCTTCCCTTTTATTTACCCGCTTACGATGGTTAGATATAGGGCATATTTCAATTAGCATACAGTATGACAGCATGTTTGCATCATTCATCTGTTTTGCACGCACCAGGCTCGGCGCATCATACAAACTGCATTTGTATTTCAATTCCAAATTGAATACGTGTTAGTTGTAGCATTTCATATGCCATGTTTAGAATAGCCGAGCCTGCTATAGTTGCATTATTGCATGTGTTGCATTAGGCATTTCAGCATAATTAGGATCATGCATGATTTCTAATCAGTTTTCTGTTTTGGCTTGGAGTACTAGGTGAGTTTTATGCTTTAGCATCCTTGCATGCGTGTGAGTGTTGCCATGATAGCATGCTTACCATGAGGCTAAATGCTTATGTGATATACCTGCCTTGAATGCCTGTGGGTGGAGGTTGGTTACTTGGATTGGGACAATACGTTGACTGTTTGTTTTAAGCCCACTAGATAGTGGCAAAATCATGTTTTCTAAGCCCACCTGAGGGTGGCAAATCCGCGTCTTAGCCTACCTGTGGGTAGCACCATCAAACCATTTTCAAAAAAAAAAACATGAAATGTTTTGTTCCAATTCAGGCGGCCCAGTCTATACTTGTTTGCTCGAGCATCACATAGTAACCTAGGCTAATAACCGGATAAGAACATCACATGTTTTCAAAACTAGATATCATGGTTAGTAGAGGCCGGTCTTTGACCGGCGAGCGGGGGTGCTCACGAAGTGACCTTCCCCAATCGTACCCAAGTTCCCGAGCCAACTTTGGTGATGACGGACACGTGGCCTTTGGCACCGAGTCAGGGTTTCCTAAATTCCCATTTAAAAAATATTTAGGTGGCGACTCTGTTATCTGGCAAAGCAGTCCATGTTGGCACTTCTTTCAAAAAATCTGTTTTCAAAACGATTTGCCGGATTTGGACTCTTTGGTTCAAGATTAAGAACCGTGACATTTGAGTCCTTGAACTGTAGTGACCCAATATGAACAGAACGGGACCTAACCCTCCCGGGACGTTCGGGGACGTCTACAGTTTCTGGCGACTCTGCTGGGGATTTA